>CBVK0102778522.1:0-16516 GCA_900067695.1 Picea abies
GGTTTTGGACGAACCCTCGACCATGCATGGCCGGGAGTTTCAGTTAACTGACCCATAGCTTTTTGTTCCATCGACAACTTTCCTTTTTTCGTTCTTTGTTAGGCACACGTGGGTTGTTGTGAGTCATCCAGCGTGTACACGTGTGCAGTAATAAGTTAGGCAATGTGGGCCTTGACACAAGAGGATTTTCAAAGAGTTGTTCAGCAGAGTTTTAGCAAAGAAGGGATATGAGTTGGCCTGATTCTAGGTAAGCATGTATGGTGCAATTTAGGTTTATAACAATTAGGAAAATTGTAATTATGTATCTTGATGATATACTAATCTTTAGTAAGACTGAGGAAGAGCATTTGAGACATCTAAATCTAGTGATGCGGAGGTTGCAGCAAGAAAATTTGTTGATAAATTTGAAGAAGTCATCTTTCATGAAGAAGGAACTCATTTACTTAGGGTTTGTGATCTCTTCAAATGAATTAAATATGGATCCTAAGAAGATAAAAGCAATCAAAGAATGGGCGTTTCCAAGGAATATCTTTGAAGTCAGAATCTTCCATGGATTAGCTAGTTTTTACAGGAAGTTCATCAACAATTTTAGTGGGATTAATGCATCAATGATGGACACAGTTAAGAAAAGACACAAATCTTTTCGTTGGACAAAGGAAGCAGAAAGATGTTTCAAGTTGTTGAAAGAGAAGATTACTGGACAACTAGTTCTAGTTTCGTCATATTTTAGTAAGACATTTCAAGTCAGATGTGACGCAAGTGGATTTGCGATTGGAGCAGTCTTAAGTCAAGAAAATAGACCAGTTGCATACTCAGTGAGAAGCTGAATGATGCCAAGAGGAATTATTCCACATATTATAAAGAGTTTTATGCAACCATACAAGCGCTAAAGAAATGGAGACACTACTTGGTTTCAAAGGAGTTCATTTTGTACAGTGACAACCATGCTTTACAATTTGTAAACAAACAAGAGAAATTGAACGAGAAACATCTTAAATGGGTTGAATTTATGAAAAAATTTAATTTTTTTATAAAGCACATTTATGGAACTGCTAACAAAGTTGTTGACGCATTGAGTAGGAAATGTTTGATTCTGCAGGAGTTTTGAGTGAAGACCTTAGGTTTTGATAACCTTAAGGAAATGTACAGAGATGATTCAGATTTCAAGGATGCTTATGAAGCATGTCAGAATCTTGTTCTAAGAGATAGAAGCCAATGGGTTGAATATTTAATCCAGGATGGATTATTATTCAAAGGAAATCAATTGTGTATCCCGAAGATTTCTATGAGAGAAAAAGTTTTAAAGGAAAAACCTAGTGGGGGATTGGCTAGACATTTCAGCCAAGATAAAAAGTTCGCGCAACTGAATAGTTTATATTATTGGCCAGGGATGAGGAAAAATGTAAAGAAGTTTGTCAACAAATGTAGAATTTTCTAGCACACAAAGGGGAAAAGACAAAATACAGGATTGTGTCAACCATTGCTAGTACCAGAAAGGCCGTGGGATGTGGTAAGCATGGATTTTGTGTTAAGACTGCCAAGGACACAAAGAGGTTGGGATTCCATATTCCTTGTAGTCAACATATTTTTGAAAATAACACATTTTATTCCATGTCATAAAACCAGTGATGCAACACACATTGCAAATCTATTTTTCAAAGAAGTTGTTCGACTTCATGGTTTACCCAAGAGTATTGTTTTAGAAAGAGATACTAAATTTGTTGGTCATTTCTGGAGGACACTATGGAAGAAGTTGGGGACAAGTTTATCTTTTAGCTCATCATATCACCCTCATACAGATGGATAGACTGAGGTAGTAAATCCAAGTTTGGGAGACTTGTTGATGAGTTTAGTAGCTGAACATCATAGTTAGTGGGATCAGATTCTATCGCAAGAAGAATTTGCAGATAATGACTCACCTAACCAAAGCACGGGACAGATCCCATTCCAGATAATGTATGGAATGCATCCAATAGATGTATATGAGTTGAGAGAATTATATAAGAATGAGTTCAGAAGTGTTGGAGCAGAAGATTTTTCAGCAGAGATGGAAGAGCTCCATAGTAAGATCAAAGAGCGGTTGCAGAATTCTAACCAGGAATACAAGCATAGAGAAGATCAACACCAAAGAGAGATTCAGTTCAAAGTGGGATATTTAGTCTTAGCACACCTAAGGAAAGAAATATTCCCAAGGGGAATGTATAATAAACTAAAAATGAAAAAGATAGGACCGTGTAATATTCTGAGAAGATTTGAGGCAAATGCTTATGAGATAGAATTGCCAAATGATATGGGCATATCACCCATATTCAATGTAGCAGATTTTTATCCTTACAAAACAGATGAAACATATGGGGAAGAGACTCAGAAGGAAGTTCATTGGGTCAAACAGATGCTTGTAGCTGAAAAGCCTAGATGGAAAAGATCATTGATCAGAGAGTTAGCAAGAAGATCTAAAGGAAGGCTTATTTTGAATACTTGGTAAAGTGGAAGGGACACCCGATTGAAGATGCCAGTTTAGAAAGTGAGGTAGAGATCCATAAACATGGATAGATAGTGCAGGAGCTCATGGACAAGAGCTCATGCATTTTTCAGTCAGAGGAGTCTGATGCAGGAGCATCGTAAGCAAGCGCAAAAGTAGAGGACAACTAGAAATTCACTAGTGCGTATTTTGAGGATGTTTTGAATTTGAAAGGATGAAGCATTAATGTAATATCTAGAAAAGATATTTTTTATTTTATGGTTTAGATATTGTAACACAGATATTGAGAATTTCTCTCATCTATTTGTTGGAGGAAATTAATGTATTAAATGTAAAGTAGCTGTAGCTTTTATTTTCGATTTGATAGCTTAGAGTTGTGGGAGGGAAAAATCTAGAAAGCTCCCTCGTATGTATTGTAATGTATTCATTATTCTCGATGGTAAGAGAGTAGAAGATTAGAGTTGTAGAGAAAGAGAGAAGAAAAGAACGAAGATTGTATAAGTTGTATAAGAAGATAGTTGTTGCTATAGAGACCATGTAAAGAAGAACTTGAGTTAATATGAGAATGCTTTGACTCAATTTCATGGTGTTGTGAGGACTATTGTTTGCATCTATTTAATGGTATGTTTACAATTAATTTCAGTCTCTATTATGCATTTGTTTCAATTCTTGTATTGTGTGATTTCATGTTGAATGTATGAAGTCTGTGAGAGGAAGGATATTAGTTTCAATTGTTTCTCTTCCTGATAATTCCTACCAAGAGTGCACAGAAGGTCTGCAAAGATTGCATTGACAAGACTCTAAGTTTTAACTTAGATAAGCTCAGGAGAGATATTGTTGTTTCTCATACCAGTAGAAGTGCAAGGATATCACAGAGCCATGCAATGTGTGCGTAGGCAAGTTGAGGTCTTAGAATTTTCCAACCCAGTGAATCATTGAAGAGCTTCTGTCCCAAGGAGTGTGTAGAACTGAGAATTTCAAATAATTAGAGATTATCATGAAGCCACAAGGAGTGTGGGAAGAATCCATTGGAATCCTTGAGGTTGTAGCAAGAACCAAGATCAGGAGAGATATATACTTTGAAGAGTTTGAAGGAATGTGAGGTTGAAGTCACCTCGTAGAAATCAAGATCAGAAGGAGACATTAAGTTATTTGGCTAGGAGCATTGAGAACTTGAATAGATGGTTGAAATTCTCAGAGGGAGAACTACCTATTTGTTGTGGATCGTCGGATCCAGTGGATCAACGGAGAGGTTAAGGCCAAGCATCTTTCAACACTCCCAAGCTCAAGAGGAATAATCATCGTTAGATTTGGATCAATGAGAGACATTGATCTTGGGGTTTTGAATTTTGACATTTCGGGAATTGAAGCGTGCAAAAAATATGACTTGGAGGTCTTGAGTTATGAAATCCTGATACGCAAAATTCAAACACAATTTGGACCATCGGATCGTTGAAGGTTTAGGGTCATCTAGTTGAGGAGAAGAAGTAGTGAGTTTGAACTTCGAGATATGGGACATGAGTCGCATTGTGAACTCACGAGTCGTGAAATCCCGACGCGCTCAGAAGTGAACCCCAAGATTAGATTGAAGGTCACATGGTTGAGGCATAAGGAAGGAGATAAATACCTGTTAGCCCTTTTCAGCATTTCGAGAGTCAATGAAGTCATAAGGACTCATAATAAGAATCATGAAGTCACAAAACCCAAAAAACCCTTTCGGGTAAACGTTGTGGTCACGTCGGTTGGTCACATCGAGTGGTTTTTCATGCCCAATGCTTGTTCGCACAAGCGTAACTTCTAAGAAGGACCTATGGTTGTACATTTTGGAGATTCTATCTAGGAATCAAGGAGCCATTCCGACTCAAAGAAGTAGAAATATCCAAAGACTAGGAGGTCATGCAAAACTTGTTAAGGTAGGGGTGTTGTGTCATTTGTCTTGAATCTAACGATGTATTTTATTATTAATAATGGTCATAGAATTACATTTCCTAAGCACCTTGGCCTCTTTAATTGTTTGTCACTACGACCTTTAATTAAAAAAAAAATACCTTATTTCATATGGGGACTCAAAACCAAGGTATTACATTCCCCTCCCCCTTATTTGGCACTATCATCAATGCATATACAAAAAGAAAATCAAAATTTCAAAATTTATTCAAAAATTCATCGATACTTTGTCTGCATTGCATCTTCATCCTCCCAAGTAGCATCTTCAGGATCGTAACAGGTCCACTGAACTTTTACCAACTCTATAACTCGATTCTGAAATAGTTTTACTTTTTTGTCCAATATGTGCAATGGTTGGACCTGAAAGACACCCTATGGATCTACCTGAATCAAATTCCAATCAATAACATGGTTAGGATCATGTATATACTTCTTCAAGAAAGAGACATGAAATACATTTTGCACATTCATGGAACCGGGCAATGCAAGCATGTATGCAAATGACTCAATTATGTCCAATATCTCAAATGGACCACAAAATCATGAGGCTAGCTTTGTACAACTACCCAGCTTCAACGAGCTCTTCTTGGGCTTCAATTTTAAAAGGACATTCTCCCCCACTTTAAATTCTCTAGTTGTCCTGTTCTTATCTGCATAACTTTTATGTCTATATTGAGTTGCCTTTAAATTTTTCTTAATTATGACCATCTGGTCTTCCATGTCCTTGAGCAATTCTAGCCGAAGTACTACTCTATCTACTAGGTTTTCCCAACTCACTAGAGTATTGCATTTTCTACCATATAAAGCCTCAAATGGGCTCCTCTTCAATGAGGCTTAATGCCCATTATTATAGGTGAACTCAACCAAATGCAAGTAGTCTTCCCACTTATATGGTTTGTCCATCACATACATTCTCAACGTATATTCAATCACTTGGTTGACTCTCTCCTTCTTCCCGTATGGCTGTGGATGGTATTTTGTGATAAAATTCATATCTTTACCAAATATTTTAAATAATCCCCTCCATAAATTTGAAGTAAACTTTGTAGCTCTGTCTGAAATAATTTCGTTAGGTATCCCATGCAACCTAGAAATTTCCCTCATGTAAATTTCTGCAATATTAGTTGTTGTATGAGTCATTTTCACATGAACAAAATGAGCAACCTTTGTCAATTTATCCATGACTATCATTATGGAATCATGTTGTCTTGTTGTCCTGGAAAATTTAGTTATAAAATCAATGGTTACCACTTCCCATTTCTTCTCTGGAATTGGCAATGGCCTAATCAATCACGTTGTGTGTCTATGCTTAACTTTTAGTCTTTGACATTCCATACATATGGAAATGTAATCAACAACATGCTTCTTCATTCCTGGCCAAAATAATTGGTTTCTTACTGCTGAAATTGTTTTTTGGTAACCAGGGTGTCCAACATGTGGAACATTATGCATTTATTTTAATACCAAATTACTAACTTATCCGGAACTAGAAACATAAATTCTATTCTTATGCATAAGTAATCCATCTTCCTTAATCTCATACTCTTTAATTTTCTTCTATATGTTTTTGTTGTAAACATTCTTTTACCTATAGGTAATGTTGATATATAAAAACAACATCTTAAATTATGCTCTTTAAATCTAATTGATGCATACTAATAGTTGTAGCTTGCATGAGATGTACTCTTCTGCTAAGTGAATCAACAAATTTTTTTTCTTTTCCCTCGATATTCTCGATGTCAAATTCATACTCACTTAAAAATTTCAGTAATATTCTTTGCCTAGCATTCAAATTTGGTTGTTCAAAAAGATATTTCAAACCACTATGGTTTGTCCTTAATTCAAATATTTTTCCCATGAGATAACGCCTTCACATCTTCAATGCATGAACTATGGAAACAAGATCCAAATCATGTGTGGAATAATTCCACTCATGTTCTTTGAGTTTTCTAGACTCATAACCAATGACATGTCCATTTTGAGTGAGGACTCCACCAAGTCCTTCCTTGCATGCATCTGTATATACCGAAAAATTCTCATTTGGGTCAACAAAATTCAAAATAGGTGCACTAGTAAGCAATTCCTTTAACAAATTAAAATTTTATTTACACTCTGATGTCCATTCAAACTTGATTCCCTTCTTTTGTAAAGAAGTTATGGGATGATAAATATTAGAGAACCCTGCTATAAACCTCTTGTAGTATCTGGCTAATCCCATAAAAGATCTAATTTATGAAACATTCCTGGGTGTTGGCCATCCTCTAATGGCTTCAATCTTTTCTGGATCTATTGTTATACCTTGTTCTGAAATAATATGACCCAAATAATGGATTTTTTCTTGATAAAAATAACACTTAATAATGTTGGCATAAATTTTATGTTCCCTCGGCACTTGTAACACCAACCTCAAGTGATGTTCATACTCTTCCTTGGACTGAGAATAAATAAGTATTTCATCCAAGAACACAATGACAAACTTATTCAGATAATTTCTGAATATGTCATTCATTAAGCACATAAAGACATCTAGTACATTGGCCAATCCAAATGGCACCACTACAAACTCTTAATGTCCATACCTGGTTCTAAAGGTTTCCTTATTGATTTCTTCTTCCTTGATTCTTCCCTGATGGTATCCAAATCTAAATTTTGTTTTTGAAAACATCTTTGCTCCTCTTATCTTATCAAAGAGGTCATCAATTATGGGTAGAGGGTATTTTTTATTCACACTAGATTTATTTAGCTATCTAAAGTCTATACACATCCTCAATGTTCCATCCTTAGTTTTAACAAAGAGTATTGGTGCTCCCCAAGGTGAAACAATTGGACGTATGTACCCTTTCTTCAACAAATCTTCCAAATGCATTTGTAATTATTTCAATTCAGGTGTACTCATTCTCTAGGGTGTTTTTGATACTAGGGAAACTCCTAGTACTAAATCAATATATAAATTTATCTCCCTCTTTGATGGCAATCTTGGTATTTCTTGGAATACATCTTCAAACTCTTTCAATACTGGAAAATATTCAAGGATTGGCCCTTTTGTATTTTTTGTCTTTTCCACATTTAGAACTAATTTATCTTGTTGATAGCAGGGTTATTCTAAAGGTGGCGAAGAAAGGACTAGGAAGCATCGATTATTGACATGCTCCAAAGGTCATTAATTCATTTTGAAATCTTTTTTAGTCTCAATTCGAAGTTATGAATTTATTTTCAGTGCTAATTAAGGCTAGTTTTGTAGAGTCAAGACTATGTTGCACTTGTATCTTGGATTGATCTAGTACAATTTTTAGTTCTAGTCATATTCTTTTGAGACACTAGTTGTCTATGTATGAGTCAAATAACATGTTAGACTTCTAAGTCTAATCCATACCCAAATACTAGTAGGGGTTTAAAAACATAAACTTGGTTGTAACTCAAATTGATATCAATAAAATTGTTTGTTGATTTCTTCTCATTTATGAGACTTGTTGTGCATTGATTTTAAGATTTATGTTGTATTTCATTTTCTTATTTAATTATTTTGTAAATTAATTTTCAAGTACATTTTCTAATTTTTTTTAAAGAATACATATTTATATAATAGCATGAGATCCATAAACTTATTTCTTGAGGTATTGATCGAGATTTTTGATAGATAATAAACCTAGGGTGATAATCCCATGTATCTCACCTAGCCTATTGAGATTCAAAAACACTTGAGTTATGATTTTTCCATTCCTCCAATCAACATTTATTTGGTGACCATACTGGGGAGTTGTTTTCACTCTCTCATTCTTTTTCTTTATTTATTTTTTATTTCATTTAATGAGTTTTCCTACCCTACAATGAACAAACTTGATGTTTCATCTTCTGGAAAAAATAAGTACAACGTAAATCTTTTTTATTTTATCCTAGAAACTTCCCACACTTGTGAAGAACTTGAAAATTTTGGGGAGATTATCGCTCGTGATATTGAAATCCAAGAACAAAGAGAAGCCATGCAAAGGTAGGTTCATAACCAACCTCATTAATAGAGGGGTGTGTTATGTCCACCCAATATTGTTCATCAATAAGAAATAAAGTTAAACCCCTTGAATTTGATCCTTTCTTTGGAATAGAAAGGAGAAAATCAGTCCTAGAGAATCTTCAACTAAGGCTCTAAAGATATTTATTTGACTTTGAGATTGAGGTGTCAAGTATATCAATATATTTCTCTCCCAGGAAACCTACAATGGCTTCTTTTGTTGGTTCTTGTAGTAATGCAAGATCTACTTCATCAAAAACTTCATCTTCTTCTTTGATTAGAAGCATGTATAGTCAATATAATATTGTCTGATCAACCATAAATCCCACAAAAGTAATAAGAAAATATGGTTTATTCCAATTTTAAGAAGATGAAAATGCTACCCCGTGGCATGTGTCCTCTCCTTTAGATATGGATCTAGCCACTAATCCTCTTCCAATGTTCAAATACCATTTTCCTAAATTTTCTGGCAATGGAGCTATTCATTGAATGAGCATATAAGTGTTTTTTCAAATATATGCCACAACATTGGAGAAAATGAAAATGATACATGAATGAGACTTTTTGTTAATTCTTTTGAAGGAAAGTTTGTTGTCGATTTATTCAAACTACAACCTGGGATATTTATGACTTAGTATGAATTGTCTTATTGGTTTAAATCAACATATTGAAAACCTAAAAATCTAGTGGATTTGATGAAAGACCTACAATTATCTTGTTTACAATAAAAGTGAAACAATGAAATCTTTTAATTTACGTTTCACCAAATTATACAAACAGATTCTTGAAATTATTTGACTACACAATCAAGCCACCGTAATGCATTATCACAATACATTAACTTCCACTTATCTCCATAGGTTGGAAGAAAAAAATGCTAATAGTTTTGGGATTTTCATTACAAGATTGTCTAGAATTTGAGGAGGAGTTGGCACGAACAAGACATCTTGTTGATGATTATGTTAAACAAACTTACATGTCAATTGTATTAACTTGTACATGATATGAGAAACAAAATGATTTCTTTCAAAATAAAAGGGCTAGCTTCTAATTTTGTTAAAACCTCAACCCAGGCTACCTTAAGAAACAAAACTCATAGTTTTTAACCCAAGGTTATTCTTTCAAGAACTTGGTGTAATTTTTGTGAGAAGAATCATGATGAGAACACTTGTGAGATAAAAAAAGAATGAAACAGAGCATATCTTTGGGGAAAGTACATATACATTTATTTTTTCCTTATATTGGGCTAAGGAAGAAGATGTCATGATGGATGACACTCATAATAAATCCTATGAGAACAAGGGAAAAGGAGGTCCTCCTAAAACCACTTTTTTCTCCTAGTAAATCCTCTAAAAAAACTAATCCTTAGATCATGAGGGCTACTCATAGTCCAAATTTGATATCAACCTCCACTTCCTCATTTTGAAAAAATTGACTACAATCAAAGAAGATGCATCTTTATTTTCCAGGGTGACTGTCCCTGAACAAAAAAATCATCTAAAGGATTTTATGGAAGGTAAATATTCCATCGTTTCTAGTTTGATTGATGAACATAATGAAGAAGAAATGTATATACATAAATTAGGTGTATATAATCCTACAAATTATGTAAAAAAATACTCCTTCTTACATTTATGTAAATTTTATGGACAATACTGTACATTTTTGTCTAATTCATGGGCGATCTAATCCCAATATTATGTCTAATATTATCATGGAACAATTGGATATTTTGTGTACCAATGAAAAATCAAAGAGTATTTTGACTTAAAACAATCAACATTCAATTAACATTGGTTTTGTGTGCTCATCCTAAGATCAGGACCACTTGTAATATTAATTAATTGATATGCCAATTACAAACTATTCTATCATCTTAGGAAGAGACTGGAAAGCATTAACTAGTGGACACATTTCATAGGATGGAACACACATGTCCCTTCCAAAAAATGAAAAGAATATCATTTTTCTTCAGGAAGGATGAATATCACCATACATTGAAAGTATTCAACAACTGCATGTTCATTACATTGAAGAAGATATAGGTGTATACTCAATTTTTCTAGAGGGATATAATGATTTTTTTTTACAACTTCTAGATCTTGAATATGGAATGTGACACATGAATTTTGACGGTTCATGATCAAGTGAAGGTAATGGATCTGGCATATTGTTGTATTCACCTATAAGAAAAATTCATAATTTTTCTTATAAATTAGAATTTGCATGTACAAATAATGTAACAAAATTTGAGTCCTTGGTTCTTGGAATAGAAAGTGCATTCAATATTGGTTGTTACCATCTTTCTATTTTTGGGGATTCTGAACTTATTGTCAGTTTGGTTAGAAGAATTTACATCCCATCCAATAAAAATTCTTACGATGTATACAAAGGAAGTTTTGAAACTAATCTATAATCTTTTATATTTCAACATTACTCATATTAGGAGAGATTTAAATTATATGGATGATAGGATTTCTATTTTTTCATATATTCCTACAAGAAAATTTCTCCCTTAGAGGCCTAATTGTACATTTATGTCATTATATCGTCCTCATTTCCTAGATAATGTTGAATCTTGGAAATTTTTTCCATATGATGAAAGTATATGTGCCTTTTTGTAGAATGATCCTTTAAAAAGGAAATATATTATATATTTAAAATACAAAATTTTTTTAAAGGGGTTGACTCCTCTAGAAAGCTCATTATCATCCAGTGATGTAGGAAACAAAAAGGAAAACCAAGAAAGATGAGAAGTATTATCTCTATGAACATTGGGACTCAACAAGACCCAAAGACTTTTAAGATTGGAGCTCAATATTCAAAGAAATAAAAGAATAAAATTACAAATATTTTCCATTAATTTAAATATGTATTGTATTGGTATTATGAGGATTTACATGGTTTTGAACCTATTATTATTCAACATGCAACTCCTATCAATGAAGAAGAAAAATCAGCAAGGAAAATACATAGACCTATTAATCATGCACTGGAAGAAAAAATTAGGAAAGAGATTGAAAAGATTATAAATTCCCGTATAATATTTATTATTGAGTATTCAAAATGGGTATCTAACCTTGTCCTTGTAAAGAAAAAGAACAATGACATAAGGTTATGTGTTGATTTCTAGGCCTTGAACAAGGAAAGTGTTAAGGATAGTTTTCATCTTCCTAACATGGAACTTAGTTTACAACAAGTGGCAAGATCCTTGATGATTTCACTTCTCGACGAATTTTCAGGACATAATCAAATTTGATTCAAGAGGGTTGATAAGTAGAAAACCACTTTCACCACACATTGGAACACCTTTGCGTATGAAAGAATGTCTTTTGTTTTAATTAATGCAGGTGCTACTTTTCAAAGAGATATACAAATAGCCTTTGACAATATGATTGGTAAAATGATTAAAATTTGTTTTGATGATTTAACTCTTTATTAAAAAAACCAAGACGATCATTTTATCATCTAAAACAATTTTTTCTTCACTGCAGAAAATTTGGAATGTCTTTGAATCCTAAAAAATCTATTTTTTGTGTAACTACAGGAAAACTCCTTAGACAAATTTTATTTGAATTGAGAATAAGTATTTATCTGGAGAGGTTTATTGCGATCCATAATATTCAATCCCCTTCCTCAAAAAGAGAAATCCAATCATTCATGGGTAAGATCAATTTTGTTGGAATATTCATTCCTGATTTTGCTAGAATGATAAATCATGTAGATAATATGTTAAAGAAAGATCAATATTTTTCTTGGAATGATGATACTAAAAATGATTTCATAGAAATCAAAATAGAAATTAGTTCTACACTTATTTTTGCAAAGCCTAAATTTGAATAATATTTTATTATTTACACGAATTCCACTGAAGAAGCAATCTCTACAATTCTTCTTCAGAAAGATGATAGAAAATGGGTGACCAATAACTTACATGATTAAAAGTTTATCTGATGATGAATTCAAATACACTTTAATTGAAAAACATACTTATGTTATTGTCAAATCTATTGAAAAGATTTTTCATTTTATCATAGGAAATCATACTTAGGTAAAATTCCCTCTACCTATAGTTAAGTTTTTTCTTTCACAAAGCTTATCTGGAAATATTTCACATTGGCTTTCCAAGATATAGGAACATGATTTCACAATCACAACTTCCAATACTATTAAGGAACGACATCTATCCTTACACCTATCTCAACACCCTAAAACAAGAATTTATTATGAAAATAATGAGGATGCCTTGTCTGCATTATTTATGATTGAATACAAAAATCTTGATTTAGCAGGACATCCCTAGTATCAGGATATAATTCACTATATTTAATATGAAATATTTCCCGAAAATATTGAATATCATGAATGTAGAAGGACTTGAATTGAGGCCTCTTAATATCTAATCTTGCACATATCACTCTTCTATAGGATTATTGACAGATTTTTGTTACGTTGTGTAGACAATGAAATAGCCTAAAAGATAATGAAATAAATTCATGGATCAACAGATTCAAATATTCACATTGGTGAACATTTTGTTGGAAAAGCCATTGCCTACACAATTGTTGGAACTGGTTATTACTGGCCTTTAGTTTTTAGAGATTCATATAAGATTGTATGAGATTGTATTGAATATCAAAAGTTTGTTGGTATAGAGAAATTCTCCACCATGCCTTTACGATCACTTTTACCTGAATTTCCCTTTTCTAAATGGGGATTTGATTTCATTGGACCTATCAATCCCTCATCTTCTAATGGTCATAATTTTATCTTGACAACAAAAGACTACATTATGAAGTGGAATGAAGTAGTTCCTCTTAATCATGCACAAGATGAGCAGGGAATCACCTTCTTAGAGTCAAGTATCTTCTCTCATTTTGGCCTTCTAATCAAAATTATTTATGATAATGGAATCACATTAATATATGGAAACTTGACCCAATTTCTCAATAACTTTGGGGTGAATCACTTTACTTCATCTACATACTATCCAAAAGGAAATGGGAAAGCTAAATCAACTAATATGAATCTAATCAAAATTCTCGAGAAGATCATAAATGATAAACCTCTCCAGTGGCATACTCTACTTACTAATGCATTACGGTAGATCATACCACCAAAAAAACAAGTACATGCCATACTCCTTTTCATTTATTATAAGGACAAGAAGAAATAATTCTTATGGAGCTTGAATTAACTTCCCTTATATTAGCATTGTAGGAAGAAGAGTTGAAATATAATGATATCCCTCAAAGAATACATAATTTACTAGCTTTGGAAGAAAAAATAGAGTTTTTCTCTTGAAAATATTAAAAATAGGTAGCACACTCTTAAGAAATATTTTGATAAGAGGGAAACATCAACTACTCACTAGTAGCTGACACAAGCTTGGGAGAACCCAAATATTTCCAAGCCGAGGAGGATAAGCTTGGGAGAACCCAAATATTTCCAAGCCGAGGAGGATAAAATACTTGCTAAGGATCCTTCATCTACAACACATTGACAAATTCCTTTGAACATAGATTCAACCAGAATCGTTATTTGGAAAGATGTGGAAGAAGGAAGGTGAGGCTCCACAATATTATAACAATCAAAGGAAACCATCCTTAGGGATTGGAGGCAAAATAATTGAAGAGAGTGGAATTCCCCCTTGTTTAGAAGGTACCGAACTAGAAATGCTAATGAAATATTCAAAAGATCCATCACTCCCTGAAAGGAGAGTGGGATCGACCGAATATTGCATCAACTCGACCACTTTGGAAGATAGGTCACTCTCCAAGAGAATACTGGGATTGACCAAAGATTGCATCGCCATGACCACTTACTCAACCATTGGTTGAATAGGATGTGAGACGACATGGTCAAGAGATCCATCACCCCCTAAAACAAGATTAGTATCGACTGAATATGGAATCGACACAACCACTTCATCAACTGATGATTGAAAATATTGTTGGGAAACCAAAGATAACTCAAAAATAGAAGGGCCTTCAGACAAGGACCAAGATCTTCATACCACTTGAATCTCAGGGAACATATGAGTAAGGTGGTATCCCTCACAAATATTAAAAGGGAACTTGGAATTATGTCATATACGTCTAGGCTTCTCAGCCATATCAATGCCCCTAGCATGACTTGCAGTGATCAATGGGTTACTCCCAACATGGCTTGCATAAGATAGATTCTAATCTCCAACATGACCTAAAGTGGTTGATGATGTTTGTCCAACATTATTAGCAATGAATAGAATTTTCCCCCGAGCATGACTTACAGTGACTAGTTTCTTGTTTTCAATGTGATTCGCAGAGGTTGTTGACAGGTCCCCAATGTGATCGACATAGGTTGGCAGAGGTTGTTGACAGGTCCCCAATGTGATCGACATAGGTTGGTGAAATAATGCTAGTATGAATCACAATGACTAGACTTTTTCTTCCAGTGTGACTTGTAGTGGGTAGTCTGTTTCCCCCAGCATGACTAGCAGAGGTCGGGTGAAAGTCTCCAACATGACTAGCAGAGGTTGGTTACTTCTTGTTCTTACGCTTCCTTTTATAATTCTTTTTAGACTTCTGGTTGCTAGTACCAGGACTTTCACCAGAAGAGAAAGAAAAATAAGGAGCAGACTTCACTGGTGCAGAAGATAAAGGATCATCATCCTTTCAATGCCCATGACATAAAGTGATTATCTAAGAATAATCAAGAGCATTTGGGACATTTGAAGTGTTCCACAACCAAATTAGTAGTCCTACATTCAACCCAGGAATGTTCAAAGTGGCCATCAAGGGGGATTCAACCCAGGAATGTTCAAAGTGGCCATCAAGGGGGAACCAACGTTTCAAAAAAAAGGAAAAGCATAAGAATCCCCTTGGTTAGGGGTCCCTTGGTTGGTATCCTCCAGAGATTTGGCCATAAATTTATTATTCATAGGTTCATCCCTCGTAGGATTGTTCATGTCCATAGAAGTATCATTCATTGATTCTAGTGAACTAGTGGTATAAAAAAACATGCCTTCTAGAAGGCGGCTCCACACTTTCAAGAGAAAGACCATGGGTTCTTCCCGACCAACAGAGTGTTTGATAAACCATCTTGAATCAATCATCCAAAAGTGTTGATATTCAAACAACCTAAGGCCAATTACACAAAGAACAAAAGTGTTGATATTCAAACAACCTAAGGCCAATTACACAAAGAAACACTCCAATAAAAATCCCTAATAGAAACATCGCAAGAAAACAAATTTTCCAAATTTCCATCCCAGGTAGATAAGGTCCTGAGTCCAAAGAAATGAAAAAAATGAAAGGGAACTTCCAAACAAAGGCACAGGTTTATCAAGTCCTATGGACCAAATAACTAAGGAGTGAGAAGTGGTTATCCCAACCTCCACTAACCATCCTTATCTGGTGAAAGTACCAATGCTTCAAGTGTCACCCTCCAGTAGCAATGAAAAGTTTGACATGAAATATTCCCCAGGTTGCACGCCAAATCATTGTATTTACCTTTGAGATCCATAGGAAGCAAAACTAAGGTCACCAAGTCACAGTTAGAGTATAGGGTGTACAACTGACCGTTGGCATCAAATGTATGGGCAGGGTAACTAAGCTTGAATCCTGCAAAGAACCACCTCTCATGGAGGTATGAGTACTAATGAAACCCCCAATATATGATCTCTCCACTATGCTCAATTAAGTTTTGGAGGGGTATATCCTTGTATCTCCTTTATGCAAACTCATGTTTAGCTCCTATCTTAGAGGAGGATCCCAACTATACTTATACAAAAATTGTATTTGAGAATCTCCCTAGCTCGGAATATTATGTTTGTACAATGGCCTTAGAGAGTTATCCCTCAAAATTAAACCAAGGCCCTAACCCTAAACTCGTTTGTGAAACCTAGAAACAAATTCTAGTACATTTTAAGTTTAGTGTTTGTATTAGAGGGTGTTTTTACTCAAAGGGTATGGAGGTGCAAATGATGTTGTCTGAGAATATTGCAAAAATGAAACTTATAATAACACTAGCAAATAAAACTTTACACTTATCCTTCAAATGAAAAAGAGTTTCAAAAATAAAATGCATGAACAATCCTT
>CBVK0102778571.1:0-12615 GCA_900067695.1 Picea abies
TCCAAAGTTTTGTGACACTGATTCACCCCCCCTCTCAGTGTCAAGTGTCCATTTCAACAAGGAGGACCATCTGAGAGAAGTAAGGAAGAAATGAAAAAGGAAGGGAGGGACTGAGGATGTAAGAAGGAAGTACACCAGAGGAAGATTACGAGTTTGGAGAGTTGCATGGAGGAAGGAGGTACAAAAGGAAAAATACTGGGGTTGGGAGAGGGGAGCCACACAGTGAGCGAGAAGAATGAGAACCTTACGCACAAGTATGAATCACAGTGATACCATATATAGGAGGAGCAGAATAGGGGTGTTAGTCCAGTCCAATGATAGAAGAGTCAATAAGTCCTACTCAAACAGGATCCTGCATTGAATCCATGACCCTATGTGCATCACCACAATTAGAGATAACATTTGAAGACTTGTAAAAATCCATCATAGTTAGTCAAGGGGGACAAAACAATAGCAGTCAAAATAGTGGGAGTAGTGTGTAGAGTCAAAATCAGAGTCCACCAACATCATGAAGAGGAGGGACTACAAAAACCAACATGGAGGGAGTAGATAATACTCTTATACTTCCTTAATTCAAGGGAGTGGGGTCAGAGGATCTAGAACAACATTCATTTGTCTATGAAAGAATTTGGGCCACTAAGAACATACAGGATGAGGTTGTGAAGATTGTGCAGTTAGAAACAACATTTAGGGTCCTTGCGCTATTATGGTATATGAAGTTATAGAGTATTATGCCTATCATACAAGATAGGACTTTGGCAGAGATAAAGCAAGCACTACTCAAGGAGTTCAAAAAGTCGAATTCAGAATCGCAGTACATCACCGAACTGAAAGATATCAAACAAGAACAAACATAGTTAGTATGGGATTTCGATCAATGCTTTGAGGATGTAATGGGGAGATTAAATTTCCAAATTATAGATCAAAAAAATCAATAGTAGATCATTGCATGACTTCTACCCCACATTCATAGGCCATTAATTCAATAGAAGGTTGCATCGCAGCTCGAGGCTCTAGAAATTGCAATGAAACTGGAGGCATCGCCGGGAGGAGACACTAGAGGAATGGCATAAGTTCATATGCAGTTGGTTTCATTAATAATTCAGTTGGTCGAGCTTACTAAGGGAAGGGAGAAATGAGAGTAGGTATGGTGTACCAAGGGTAGGAAGGAGGGCCATCACAAGGATGAATTCTGAACATTCGCACAGTATTTGGCATTTGGAGTGCCAAATACACTACCAGGGGGAGAATACTACGAGATATGTAAGAAATGGGGGCATCACCCCACTAATTGTCCATTACTACATAAGTATCATAGTATTCCAAATAACTTGTTTTGAAAAATTTTCAAGTTGGTGGGGCATGAAGAGAAGGATTGTCGCACATTCAATCTACCAAAGAAGTGCACATCGGATATGTACAAGATTCAGGAAGAGAATACCGACACATATGGGAGTGGTGTGTGGTATAATAGTTAGAGAGGTTTCAATCGGGGTAATAGAGAAAACTTTGGCAAAGGTCGAGGTAGAGGGATGTTTGGTCGAGGAGGATGAGGACCGATTATCTATTATAACTGCAATCAACCTGGACACTTGACCTGGGATTGCCAGAATCCATGTACCATGTGCACATATTGCAGAGCACTAGATCACTTGACAAAACATTGTCCCCAACTAGTTGAAAAATGACAGGCTAAAGGAAACCCAACCAAGAATCAGAATTTGAATGTGCAGATGATATCAACTGAAAGATACAATGAAGGACCAAAAATAGCAGTTGTTACGGGTGGAGGAGATAGAATAGGGACTGATAAAGGAAAGTAGCATGAGCAATGGGTATGGAAGTCAGCAGGGCCTATACCCTCATTTGATCCACAACAGGAGAAAGAGACATATAAAAAATCTAGAAAATAAATACTTGGACCACATGAGGAAGCATCAACATCATATATGCCTCAGATAGAAGGTCAAGTTGTGTCAGTGAAGCCAATGGTAGAGGTAAGTACACTAACAAAATTCTTAAAGAGTTGTGTAGAACTAATGAAAGATAGGACTGTGATACATACTTTATATGACTTGATTGATCAATGCAAAAAAGGAAGAGAAACCCCTATCATGCAGAGAATGGTAAGCCAGGTACTGCGTAGGAAGAGAACCAACGAATAATTTAGGTTCAATGCACATATTGGAGAGTATGATGGGGATAATGTTATTTTGGAACTAGGATCTGATGTGAATGTACTACCTAAGAAGATATGGGAGATGATGGGCGAGCCTGAGCTAGTATGGTCCCATGTTCAGTTGAGGCTCGTGAATCAACATAAGATAGTCTTGATTGGGAGACTAATAAGAGTACCTGTGAACATAGATGGGGTGCATAGCATAGATTACTTTGAATTTGTTGAGATAGTATATGATAGTCAACCATATCGAGCACTGATGGGATTGAAATGGGTGACCGATAACCAAGAAATTATTAAATTGAAAAGGAGGGAGATGATATTTGAGGTTTGGGATCTAAAAGTTACTACACCTTTGGACCCATCAGAAGGGAAGAGATACACAGAGTCAGTAAGAGAGAGTGACATTGAGAAATTATATAATATGACTGCGTGGATGGAGGATTATGTCGACCCAATAATAGATGGTGTGCTGAGTTGGAGAAGTATTAGTTCGTGCACATCATATTCATAAGTTGATCTAGAGAATTAGCATCAGAGGATGCATGAAGTGTCAACTAGATGATGTGCATGTATAAAATAATCCTTCCATTGGATTGGCATGGAGCTATGTGACCCACCCAGGTACAATGGAATAACTGAGATTGGTATGTTTATAAAATAATTTGAGTTACAGGTACCCGAATAATAGAGGTTGTT
Organism: Picea abies; assembly: GCA_900067695.1. Taxonomy (NCBI): domain Eukaryota; kingdom Viridiplantae; phylum Streptophyta; class Pinopsida; order Pinales; family Pinaceae; genus Picea; species Picea abies. The sequence continues at coordinate 2,879 of CBVK0102778571.1, forward strand.
GGCACTGGATGTCATCTTAAAGGAAACTCCAGCTAGATTGTGGGATGCACACATAAAGGGAATGAAGGACTGGGAACATTTCCATAGACTTATGAAAATACACTATGGCCATGGGCAAGAAGAAATTGCACATAAATACACAGGGGAGAGAAAACCGATGGGTCATGTGGAAGGATGTAGGGTTTTATGGCACTCAATATCGAAGATAAAGTGGACACACATATTCATACACACATTGGAGAGAATCTTGAAGAATTGGTATTTAGAATTGGAGATGCGCGGGGAGACAACATAATGGGAAGAATTGATTCATATATTCGAACTCACATTCACATTTGAACATGAAGGTCCCTCCATACATGGAGCACTATAGACCATTCAAACAAATATCTTATCGGAGGTAGAAACGATGGAAGTAGTACCCTTATGCAGTTTGCACAAATCCAAGATGATGGTCCAGAAGCTATTGGAATGTTATAATGTAATGAAGGAAGAATACGAGGAAGAGGATCCAAGGAATGTATAAATACCAGAGACATAAGGAACACGCATAGTATAAGGACCATAGCTTTCATCCAATGCATACACACAACCTATAAAGACGAAGAAGGTCAACATTGGGACAACATAGAATCCTAAGTTTCCGCAGATAGGAGATTATTGGAATGATGAGACAATTGAGAAGGTTGCAGACTTATTACGAGAATATCAAGATTTACTTCCAACCACATTCTCAGAGATGAAGGGGATAACAGGTGACTTAGGCGAGATGAATATCCCACTAAAACATGGATCTAAGCTAGTACAACAGAGACCTTATAGGTTGAACCCGAGGTACAAGGAGAAGTTCAAGGCTGAAATAGATAGGATGCTAGACATAGGAATCATTGAAACAATAGAAGAATATGAGTGGATTAGCCCAATGGCGGTGAAGAAAAAGAATATTGGAGGAATTAGGATCTGCGTAGATATAAGGAAATTAAATGATGCATGATTACCTGATCCATTCCCAACACCATTTAGGGATGAAGTACTGGAGAACGTAGGAGGTAAAGAAACTTATTCCTTTACCAATGGATTATTTGGGTACCATCAGATAAGAATTTTGCACGAGGATAGACATAAAACCACGTTTGCGATGGAGTGGGACAATTATCAGTACATAGTGATGCTAGTTGGGTTGAAGGATGCCCCTGTAGCATAGTGAAACTTATTCCTTTACCAATGGATTCTTTGGATACCATCAGATAAGAATTGTGCATGAGGATAGACATAAAACCACATTTGCGATGGAGTGGGACAATTATCAGTACATAGTGATGCTAGTTGGGTTGAAGGATGCCCTTGTGGTGTTTTTTTGGGTAGTAGTGGTAGCATTCAAGGAGTTCATCCATAAATTTTTGGAAGTTTACTTGGATGATTGGATGGTGTTCATTCTACTACATGATCATAAAGAAGTTCATCAGGTCATGTTAGATCGATGCATGCAGTATCAGATCTTGTTGAAACTAAAGAAGTGTATCTTTTGCACACCGTTTGGAATACTACTAGGACATGTAGTATGCAAACAAGGACTCTTGGTTGGCCCCGCCAAGATTGCAGTAATTCTGGAGTTGGAGCCTCTGAAATCAATCAGATAGTTGAGGGAAACGTTGGGTCATAGAGGTTATTACCGGAAATTTATCAAAGGATATGCGTAGATTACAACACCCATGGAAACGTTATTGAAGAAGAAAGCCAAGTTTCAATGGAATGAGGACTATCAGAAGGGGTTGGACACTTTGAAACATAGACTAGTGACCACAACGATTTTGATATTTCCAGAGTGGAACAAGGAGTTCCATGTACATGTCAATGAATCATCCATAGCATTAGGTGCAGTATTGTCACAACTAGGAGAGGGGTACATCAATCATCCAATTTTGTTTGCAAGTAGGAATTTGTCTATATATAAAAATAATTATACCACCATAGACTGAGAAGGATTGGACATGGTCTATGCGCTACAAAGGTTCATGCACTACTTACTGGGGTCCCACTTCAATATGTATACAAACCATTCTTCAATAAAGTACTTAGTCAATAATACCATATTACGAGGAAGGATATGCATATGGTTGTTATTATTTTAGGAATATGAATTTGAGGTCATAGGAAGACCAATGAAGCTTAATGTTGGACCAGATCATCTCTCACGCATGTTGATGGGAGAAGATGCAGGTAATTTAGATCATAATTTCCCAGAAGTCCAGTTATGTGTAGTAAGGATGGTGGATGATTAATTCATAGACATTATGTAATTTCTAAGTACAGGTGTGGCTCCCTCTAAAATCACAATTGTGTAGAAGAAGCAATTGGCAGTGAAAGCAAAAAATTATTAGTTTATTGTAGGGAACTTGTATAAATTAGGGGCAGATGGAATATTGAGGAATTTTGTACTACAAAATGAAAGGTTGATTATATTGGAGGAAGCAAATGATAGATTTGTTGCAGGACATTACACAAGAAAAGAAACGACAAAAAATATTTTATGTCCAAGGATTTGGTGGCCTACACTGCACAAAGATGCGAAGGAGTATTTTCATTCCTACGACATATGTCAGAGAATGGGAAAACCTTATAGGAGATATGAAATTTCATTAAATCCAAAAGTTACATTGCAAGCATTTGATAAGTGGGCCATTGAATTTGTAGGACCGATCAACCCATAAGAAAGGAGATCTGGGGCCAGATACATCATTAATGTGATATATTATTTGACCAGGTGGGCGGAAGAAACACCAGTTATTGATTGTACTATAGAGACTGATACACAATTTCTATTTGAGAATGTAGTCACCAGGTTTGGATTTCCATGCATATTACTTAGTGATCAAGGTATGCACTTTCTGAATAGAACAATTTCAACATTAACATAGGAGTTTCAGATTCGTCATCAAAATATTACACCATATCACCCACAAGCCAATGAAACAGTGGAAGCTTTTAATAAGATCTTGGAGAATGCCTTGACAAAGATTTGCAATGTAGGGAGAGATGATTGGGACTTATGCATCCCTGCAATACTATGGGATTATCAAACTACAAGTAAGAAGCTGACAGGACAAACACCGTTCTAGTTGGTCTATGGACATGAAGGAGTGATGTCTATGGGGTTCATTCTAACTAGCCTGCACATTGCAACAATCATTGATCTCTCGAATACGGGGGAAATAGAGGAGAGGTTGGTGCAGTCAGTTCAACTTGAGGAGGATCGGTTTATTGTAGGATTCCATCAGTAGGTTCAAAAAGCCAGAGAGAAGTCTCAACACGATCAACACATTAAACCAAAGAAATTTCAAGTCAACGATCTTGTACTACTCTATGAAATCAAGTATATGTTATTGGACTATGTTTTCATTGATGTCAAAGGATTGATGTAAAAGGAAGGTCATTTATGTTAAAGGGTTGATGTCAAAAGGTGGATATTATGTGGTGTCTTTGTGATGTGTTGTCATTGATGCCCAAGGTAGTTGATAACAAGTGAAGCTGTATCATTGATGTCATGTCATGATTGATAGGAAGAACCAAATGGATGAACTTCAAAGTGGTCCCCGTATGGTTCAATCCCTCATGGGAAGACACTCTTGGATAAAATTCTCAAAGTGGTCCCCTTATGGTGAAATCCCTCATGGGAAGACACTTTGAAAAAGTCCAAATGGTTAAGTGGTTAAGGAACCCAAGTTTGTTTGAGGAATAATGTAATGAAGACAAATGATTTTGAAGGTGAGACTATTCTATAAGGATAATACATGTCATTCCATTTTCCATGATATGTGGAACGTCACATAACTCCTCACATTTAGAGAGTTATGGACTTGTGAAGTTGGAGAACCCTCATGAGTTTACTAGAAGCCCTTAGAAGGTCAAGTAAATCAAATTATTCAAGAAGATCCTAGAAGAAGTTGACTAGTCTAAGTGGGTGAGTTAATCATGGGTTAAGTTGTTACATAAGTAAAATAATTAAAACAAAATAGTAGCAACTAGAAGTGGTGAATTTACTATTGATGGATGAAGTGGTTGAAAGTGGACAAACTAGTTAGAAGTGGGTTAGCCCCAAAAGAAGGAAGTTGGTTAGATAATAACCCCTAGAGAAAGCTACTTGGAGAAGTATAAATAAGAGAGGAAGTGTCTCTTATGTTAACGAATCTTTTGAGCATATTGAAGATCTATTTTTGGTGAAAGGTTCATTGTAGTTACTCATGGATGCATCAAAAGCTCCGCAAGTATGAGGTGGCAAGAAAGTTTGACGGTGAAAGTTTCAGAATTTCAGAAAACCCTAGTTTTTTGAAGTTGTACATGGGTTGCAGTGGGTCAGGTCACGTACATATGCATGTTGCAGTGAAGGAATGAAAGTGTATAGGCAAGATGCGGTAGAGGGAGGTCACATACAGGTGAAACGTGTCATCAATATTTGAGTGGATGCTAGTGCCAGGTTCTTGAAGTCTGAAGCAAGTTCCCAGGATATCATTCTATAGGTTTAGATCTACTACAAAAGTTCTGCTATGGTTACATGTTGTTTTGATGCTTATATTTTCTCATGTATAGTGAAATATTGAGACATTCTTGGTATGGTTGTTGTTTTGAGATCTGGATATGGTATATGTTGGCTGGTTGAGTGAGTGAGAAGCACTCTAATGGATGGTATAGTTATGGTATGGTTCCTATAGCTCACACCTCTTGAGCTACTTGTACTTGGTTTAGGGATATGTATGGAAAAATTTGGTTGCAGTGACAGTTTGGATGCAGTGGCAGTTTACTAGTGGAAGTGACAGAGGAATTTTTTTTCAGAGGTGCCTAGGAATGGATGCCCTTGTTTTTCTTAGGGTGTATGCAGGCTGAAAATGGGAAGGACACATACATATGCATGGTGTAGTATAGATAGGTCATGTACATACACATGCTGCAGTATAGACAAGTCGTGTATCTATTGACAGGTTGTTTTTTGTCTATAAGTTGGGTCTTGAACTTGGGGGTTGGATTCCTCACATCTCATTTAGTGTTGAGATCTGCAAGCTAGGTATTTTATTTAGAGTTGGTATTCTAATGGAGTTGTTTCTCTTTTCAGTTGATGTCGATATAACCCTAAGATTGTAGTCTCCTATAACACAAAATACAAAAGTTTACACATATATCTTCTATTCCTTATGGTGATGGTTTATTGTTGATGTATGTTGTTGAGATATATTTACATGCAAACAACTAGTTTTGAGTGGAAGTAATGAATAATGATGTTTGAAGTGGTTGATAACTAAATTTTTGTAAAGAGTTGTAAAAAGAGCCTTACACTGATTCACCCCCCCCTCTTAGTGTGGTCGGTGTGTCCAAAAAATGGTATCAGAGCAGGCCTTCACTATAAGCCTTACAAGATTGAAGGAGATACATGGACACACAAATGGATGAACATGTAGATGAAGTTCCATTCTTTGATTAGATAGATTTCTTGGCATGGAGAATAAATATGAAAGGGTATTTGAAGTCAAAAGGAACATGTGTTTTGAATACTATTGTTGTTGGACCAGTTCCTTCAAAGAATCAATTAAAATTTGCAGCAAAGAAGAATAATGTAGTAGCATTCAATAATATCTTAAATGGATTGTCAGGTTTTGTCAAAGAAAGCATAGGAAAATGTACCTCCTCCAAGGACCTATGGTTGAATCTAGAGAAGGCATATCAAGACTCAGGTAAAGCCTCTTCTAGTTGCAATAATTCTAAATGCAATGATGTTGAATGTTCTCCTGCAAATGAAGAAGAATATCTAGAAGTAGTTTGTGTAGAATCATTTAACATATATCTTGTAAATGAAGAAGAAGATTTGTTGAAGCTTGAAGATAAAGTTATAGATTCTCTAGAAGAAGTTATAAATGAAATAGGAGATGAATCAGACACTTTTTAGGATATTGAAAGAATTACTAAGGAACTCCTAGATAAGTACCAAAGGCATTACATGGCACTAAGACAAATAATCAAGAAACAAGAAGGAAGTGAAACAATCAAGCAAAGGACTCAATTATAAGGAAAGGAAGAAGAGATCAAGAGACTAAGGAATGAAATAATTAGTCAAGCTAAAGAGAAGAAGAAGGCATATGATGATCTTATCAAACGGCTTAAAGATATTAAAAAAACAAAAGAAATCAATGTAAATTTGAAGACCCAACTTGAAGAAGCCAAAAGAATAGAAGAAATATTGAAAATTCAAGTAAATGAAAAGGAAGAATCATGTCATAAGTTGGAAGAAGAAGTAGTTGATATCAGAAGGAAAGTAGAGAAGTCAAAAAGTTTCATGAACAACTCAAAAAACTTGGATGAGATCCTGGATAGTCAAAGATCACCAAATGATAGATCGGGTCTTAGATACAACAATGAAGCTACACATTTTGAAGCTAGTACTTCTAAGAAGAATGAGGTAGGTCCTTCATTCTAAAAAGGTGGAAGAAAAGTTGCAAGTCAAGAATCTACACAAAGCAAGGAAACGTTTAGAAGAACAGAGCAATGAAGACACCAAGAAGCCATATTTACACCTCAAAGAAAACTGAGAAGAGAGAAACCTTCAAGGTGGACACCAAAGCAAAGGTATGAGAATGTTTTTCATGGTCACTACTTCTCATGTAATGAATATGGTCACAAAGCTTTGGATTGAATACATTTTGCAAGGAAAGATGTTGGAATATTCCATAACATCCTAAGATGTTGGAGATGTAACCAAGTGGGACACATTGTTTCACATTGTCACACCATAAGATGTTACAAATGTAGTGGGTTTGGCCACAAAGCTCAAGATTGTTGGAATTGGAGATAGTAAATGAGGAGTGCTTCATACAATATGTAAAGGAGAGAACATGAAACTTGGAAGGAAGACAATGTTGAAAATATGGAAGCTCGGAGTACAAGTATAGAGACACCTAGACACTCTCAAAAGTGGGTGAAGAAGAATGAACAACTAGAACAGAATGGAAACCATGAGGCAAGCTCAAGATTAAGCCTTTTATGAGGCATACGTGGGCTCCTATGGGAATATCCGCGTACATACACGAGTTGATGTATGTAAAGTGCACATACATACACAAGTTCTTTGAAGGTAAGCCACATATGTGAGTTAAAAATCCTTAAGAGTAAGGAATATAGATGAGGTACACCATGGTTTGATGGTAAAACATAGTCTATGTAAGGTTTGAGATGATATGCATTAGGATTTCATGCTTGTATGTATGTTTGATGAATGTATGGTGATAATATGTGGTTGAGTTTTGGATCATATTCTTGAATTCTATTTTTGATGCATCGTACTAACCCTAGTTTGTGTATTGAGACATTTTTTGTTGACGTACAATGTTGGTTATGGTAAGTAATTTATCAGTGAAGTCATGGCACTTTTCTTATGAAGTACATCATTGGTGATGTGATACTATTTAGAGGTATATCATTGATTTATTGAGGCATGTTCTTGGCACATGTCTAGAGGTATTATTTTTGCATTATACTAGTTGTAGTGAATGGTTTTGAGGCATATTTGTTGTAGTACATGGTTGGTACATATATGAGATCTATTGATATATCTTGAGATGCATTTTGAGAGAAATTTGTTTGGTGATTAATTCATGCAATATTGGCACATGGGTTGATGACAGTGTGATGTATTATTGAGGCCTAGTTGTTGAATATCTTGACATTTGGTTGATGTACATATTGGGTATATGAACGAGACACTTAGATGACAAGTGGGCTTGGTGATGATTGGTACATTTTGATGAGTGTTATTGACATGTGATTTGTACACATGTCTTGGCATATTAGTACATATCAGTGATGGTTGTAACACATATTTGTGATATTGGTATTTACTTGAGGGTCATATTTGTGATATAGTACATGGCATAATTAAGAATGATGTGGTATATGATTCAGACACTAGTCATGTTTCATGATGATTGAGATCTAGTTGTGGAGATCCATTGGTGGCACATATATTGGATACATTGGCATATCATGGTAGTTTGTTGAGGCATATCATGTGTGATATGACACTTGTTTGAATTACATGTTTGGTACACAACTGGCACATATTCTTGGCATATGGGTGAGATACATTTCATGATATATGATTTATGGTACTTGGATGATGTGCATGGTTGGCACATGTTATGGTGATATTATTACATCTTGATGAGTCACATCTTGATCTACGGATGATGCATGATTGGTACACACTTTGTACATTGTTAGAGGCACTTTCTAGTTGGCATATGGATGATGTGGCATGAATGTATGGATATATTTTTTGCACATCTTGATTATGGTACATGAGTAGTCTTGGTTGATGCACATATTAGTTTTATTGTGCATATGGTCGAGAGTTGTATTGGTGATTGATCTTGGTGAATAAGATCTTATGTGGTTGATGAGATTTTTGTGACAAGGTGCATAGTTAATGCACTTGTGATGGTATAGGTTTGGTGCATGGTTAATGCATTGGTTGGTAATACATGTTTGGTGTGTTAGTGCTAGAAGTAAACTCAAGACTATTATTGAGTTAATCCTAGCACACCTTGTTTCAAAATGTTCAATAGGGGTTTTAAGATGGATAAATCCTTGCTTGACTTGAAAGGGAATAATGATCTGATCTGTTAGGATCACTTACCTAGGTGAAACAAGTCAGGTAAATAAAACTAATGGCTAGTAACTTAAGATTTTAGGTGAAGTGATTTGAGAGAAGGGGAAAAACAAAACTAATAAATCCAGCAATAACAAATATTTTTCTTAATGTCCTTATATAGTAGAAGAATAAACCTTTATCTAGAAATAATTCCAAATAAGATTTAAGGAGAAGAAACACCTATGTGGAAAATATTACTAAAAACCCTTTAAAGCAACCTTCTCAGCACAAAATCATTTGTCATAACTCGTATAACATCAACAAAGTGTTTCAGAAGAAAACCTGAAGATGATAAACATAGAAAGAATACAAACTAACCATTAACTTCATTAGCAATTGAAGTCTTTACATATGCAAGATAGATCAAAACAATATTTAGAAATGCAATATCAAGCCAAAAACAGGGATTCAACACTTTCTTCTTCTATTTCATCAAATATATAGAGTTTTACATCAGTTTCAAACATTTATGATCAATATGATATCTTGGGATATCTCAAACTAACTCCTATAGACCCTAAGGGTGAATTTTACCTATATCTATTGATACATAGAAAAATAGAAAACAGTTACAACTTAGATCCTATAATCCAAGAATTTTTTTTGCATAAATATAGGTAATTTGTTGGATTTATTACACCTGGATGGTACATTGTATCCTTCACGATATCCACTTGATCCTATGTGATCCACCTGTTTGCGGAAATTGACAATAATAGACAACTGATATGTATTGTCATCCACCAAAAAGAGGTTGTAACTCAAATTTTAAAGGGATATCATACTCTCTTTTCTGATTCCACAACATATTCACCTCATCATATGTTGTTCCCATCACAAAAAATGCAATTTTTTCTACAAAATTGAATGCTACATGTGTTCCTGTAGCGCCATTGTTTTTTTTTTTTTCTTTTTCTGTGAAGAGTGTTGCGAGAACTTCCTGTAGCGCTCTTTTACAACCCGATATTTGTTGGAGTTAATTCACACACACCTATAATTTATTTTTCCTAAGGTTTTTCCTTGTTTATTAGTCATAATTAGTCAT
>CBVK0102778582.1:0-19650 GCA_900067695.1 Picea abies
GGTTGAAGTAGTTGAACTACTTCATTAGTTAAGTTAACTAAAAACTCAACCAACTTTTTAGTTAGGGGGAAAAGTAATAAATCATAATAAGGGATTTAAATAAATAATAACTAGTAGGTGGGACCCCTTGTGACTCCCCTTTATCTCTTAACAATCATAACATAACTAGTTAATTAAACACAAACATCCCTCCTTGTGACTCCCATCATCACATTGATGTTTGACAATTTCCCTCATTGATATTTAAAATTGTTTTCAAAAATATATAACTCATATATCCAAAAAAAACATGTTGTCCCAAACTTCTGAAGTCAACTGTCATCAACAATAAATAAAATAAAACTTAAAATCCATATTTTCCACTATGAGATGCAATATTCCCCTTGTTGTTGTTGTCACCTTTTGATCTCTCTGAATTAGCCTTTGGTTGTGTTTATCCTTTAGGCCTAATCTTGTTGATCACATGAGAACAATCGTCCCTCAAATGTATCTGAGAGGACACTGATTTATCAGAGCCATTAGAGGGTGAGGAAGGGGCAACAATGGATTTTCCTTTGTTAGGGGCATGGTGGGCCTCGATTTTCAACCTTTTTCTAGCATGTGAGGATTGAACAAGTGAGTGGGAAGGGGCATCTTGGACAATATGATTGATAGGCGGGGAAACAAGTAAAGAAAAATTGGGCCAGCCACGATGTTGGGAGACTTCTGGGTGGAAAATATCTTTCCATCCACCGTTTTCAGGAACCTCGAGTTGTAATGAGACATGAGGTGGAAAGTGAATATCAGGGGATTTTGGAGCTTGGAAGGGAGGCCTTTCAGGCCTAGGTTGGACCATTCCTTGCCCAATCTAATTGAAAAACTCAGCCTGAAATAGCTGGCCTAACTCCTACGAGTCAACATCAAAATGAATGGATAATATTGGCCTTCTCGGGCCCCTGTTCCAATTACCTCTTACTTGGTTACCTCTGTCATGGCTACCTTGACTGAAAAAGTTCATTCATGTATGATTGATTGATTAGAAAGTAACTTCTTTAACAACCATACGTGAAAACTCTTTTAAAACATGAAATAAATTTTGGATCAATAACATATCAAACTCATGCAATCCAATCCATACAAATTGTTTAACCATTGTCAATAAGCAGGGGGTGAACAAAGGTTCTTGGATATGTGAGGGGTTTGTATTGAGCAAAACATGTTAAAATCAAGGGGGAAAGAACAAGGTTATTGCTCACTAACAACAACAAACAACTGAAATGTAAACCAAAGAACACATCACTGTAATCCATTCAAGAAATTGTGATTTCAAACTATTACAATACAAAATTCTCTTGATTGTAATTAAATTTTAGGAACGGGGAGTGAAAAAATAATATTGGAAGGAGAGGGGATTGTAATTAGTGAAAAGTGCAATAATGGTGGGGAGGAGAGCAGATACCATTCATAAAATTAATTAAGTAATCCATAAAACTATTCTATATCAAAAACAAAAGTTAAGTAATCCATAAAACTATTCTATATCAAAAACAAAAGATCCATCACTAACCAAATAATCATTGTGATCAATTAAACAACTACTGTGTATAATTCAATCAATTATGTGTATTAACTTGCTCATTGTTCGCAATTAAATCTTTAACATAGTGTCATCAAAACAAGACAATATGCCTTCCACAAAAACCTGTAGAAGAGTTATGTTTCTTCTCATTTGTCCCATTTAATATTTAAAACAATTTCCAAATGAACACACAGTCACTTGTTTCCACTCTGTTCAGCATCAAAACATCAACCATTGTCCATGAATTATTTCCTCAATCAAAAACAGACACAAAAATTGTGCCCAATTTCATTCCTCTAAAAAAATTAATAATCAAATTGCAATGAAATCATATTGTTATAAAACCCGTTACCATCTATGATGGTGTGACCAAACGATATCCATAAACATATGCAGTGGACAACCAATTTACGACTATCACGATTTTTAAATTGTAATACTCTCGATTGGAAATTAAAACCCACAACAACAACAACCATCAATTAAACTTAAACATGTTGTAGGAAACCCACACATACCAATGCATCACACACAAAGCATCATTGTGACTTAATCAATTAAAAACTAATGTTGGGTTAACAATTCAATAATTACAATATAAGAGATAGTGACTGTGTATTCAATCCCATTTCTCAAATAAAAAATTAACCATACTGAGCTATCAATTCGACTATTATAATAACCAATGCAGTGACTAAATACAAATAACCAAAACCACTATCAACATAATGAACAGAGACAAGCCAACAATCAACCACTTTCGACGATACCCCACCAATTGATAACAATCAACAATATACCCGACATGATATAATAGGCTCCATTTATTAAAACCAGGTTTTGAGTAATCAAGGGTTCTCTCTGTGGACCAACACAGGGAGACTGGAGTCGACTCCCAACAATGGGTGAGAACCTACTAGACTATATGGTGGACACACAGGCCATACCACCAATAACTTCGTAGAGGCTTCATTTTGGTCCGTAATAACATTGAGAACATGAAGGTTATAATCCTCGTGGTTTTCCCAATCAACCCAAAGAATGTTGAGATAAAACAGAGAAGAGAAATAGAAATCAACCTTAAGCAATCCCCTTGGAATAATAGCCATCATAACCCATTGCGCAAACATAAATAGCATGAATGAACCCATACCCAGGTGAAACGATACACAATGACACAAGGTGGTTCAAACCCAACAACCCCATAACAACAAAATGACTAGGTATGGTGACAAGAAATGTGTGGAGACAGTGATCCAATCTAGACCGAATGAAACCATTCAACCAAAACCAATAAGGACGATAGAGATCCTTCATGGATTCTATTACTTAGAGTGATCAATGAAATTGTGACTTCAATGATCATTGCAATGAAAACCACACAAACCATCCATTCCAGAGAAATATCACAAGTTTATACAATTTCCAGTCTTAAGAAAAGCACAGACCCATACATCACTGAGCTAATACCTATTTCATAACTAGAGCAGGTTCATGGATGGTGAAAAATACATACCTGTAACCAAAATCCTTAAAAACGCGAGCTTGGTCGAGCGATTCTTCCCTTGCCTGAAAATCAGAGCTTAACCACAATGAAACACAATTGAAAAATAGCCAAGCTAGGGTGGCGATCAGTCGGAGAGGTATGGAGTGACTTGTAGTAAATTCACGTCACTTCCATCCTTTACTCCTTCAATCACTTAGTACACGTCAACCAACCATTCCATGAATTAATTCACTTAAACCATGCATCGAAGCCAACATCCAAAATGTGCCACCCTATGTCACATTAACCATTGCCAAACATAATGCATATCACATGTTTTTCCATATAATCCAATAAATCGTATAGCCACTAACCCTATTATCTAGGACTAACCACAATTCATTTAATTCAATGCTTGTAGTGTATCATAGTAGCATAGTAGCATAGTTTAATTTCTTCTTAGATTTTTCCATAGGTCTCTTTTCACTTGCTCTTATTTCATGTTACTAACATGTGTCTTCTACAGGTGTAACATGTAATAGATCATGGCGCTAAATAGAAATGTGATAACAGTGGATATAATCCATTCACACAGTATGGATTTTAGAGCTTAGAGCAATTATAAACAACACATAATACACATTATCCATCTGCTATTATGTCGCAAATAAAACCAAGATTTCATCAACCATGTAGAACTTTGTAAGCAATGTCAAACAACATCGTAAACATCAAATAAGAACTAAATCTGATCTTCCAATATACAAGTTGGTCCCACCTACTAGTATTATATATATCGTTATCTTATAGTAATAGGCTTTAGCAATACTTTGCGGGAAAAATCCTCGTTGCGATTTTTATCGTCAACACTAGGGTTTATCTCTTGAGATGTTATTGGATGCTCATTATTGTTGCATATATCAGATTTGTTGAGGGATACAATTGGTATTTTTTTGTTGGTATTTGGCATATGGGTATTGGTCTTTTGTTGTGATGTGTTGCTGAAGTTGTTGGTTTAGCTTGAGGTTACATAACAGTGAGGTTGTGGAACATGGTTTGATGTAAGGGTTTATGGTATTTGGTTTATGGATAGAATGATGAATTGTTAGATAAAGTTTGATGGTTATATTGATGTATGTCTTTGGTATATGATAGAGGTACATGTTGGGTACATGGTTGAGACAAGTAGTGGCACATGGTTTGATGTAAGGGTTTATGGTATTTGGTTTATGGATAGAATGATGAATTGTTAGATAAAGTTTGATGGTTATATTGATGTATGTCTTTGGTATATGATAGAGGTACATGTTGGGTACATGGTTGAGACAAGTAGTTGATGATTTGGCACATACATGAGGTGTATAGTTGATGATATTGGTACATCTTGATGAGTCATAGTTGATGTGCAATTGATGCATGGTACATGTTGGTTCAAGTTATTGGTACAAGTTGTTTGGTGCAGGTTGATTGGTATAGGTTTTTATAGGTTATTGGTACGGGTTGACAATGACAAGTTGACAGTGGCAGTGGTTGATTCAGTGACAGTGACAGGTTGTCTACATTTGTCATTTATATTTTAGGGAGGTTGGACGGGGCAAGGACATGTGGTTGTAGACACCTTCTAGTTGTATCTGGAGAACATAGCGGGTTGTAGCCTCCTTCTGGTTGTAGCCAGAGAATTGGGGAGTTGGAGCTTCCCTCAGGTTGTAGCCTGAGAAACTAGGGGTTGGATCCTCCTTCCAGTTGTAGCTGGAAAACAAAGGAAGTTGGTGCTTCCATTGAATGTAATTCTTAAAAACAAAGGAAGTTGGTGCTTCCATTGAATGTAATTCTTAAAGACATATAAAAAAAAGCATTATGTGGTTTCCTCCCGCTATGGGTTTCCACGTAAAACACTGGTGTACTATGTATGTGTGTGATTGTTCATTTGTTCATTGTTTATTTACTATGCAAATATTGGATGATAATTCTACATTGAAATAACACTTTCATTATATGGTTAAAAAGGATTAAATTTCTCTATTACTGATTCACCCCCCCTCTCAGTAATCGAACAATGCATGTTGAAGGGGAAGAGATTTGGTAAACAAGGATTGTTGTGTGGTTGGGAAAAATGTGAGAGCTTGTTAGCTAATTGTTGTGTGTTTTAAAATCAGCCTAGGACCCATCCGTGTGGACTCATAGCCCTTGCTAAGGGTTGACCTACTATTGAGAGATGGAACATCAATGTCTACATTTGGGTGGAATGTTTGATGTTTGCAGCTAGTTGGTGAATGGTTTATTTAAAGATAAGCGTTATTCGTGTTTTCTCTATATTTTATATTTCATTGTGTATTAATTATGTTTGTCTTTAGTTTATCATGCTTGTTTCTTTTATAAGATGCATTAGGAATTTTCTTGTAATTGATTAGCATGCTCTTGAATATTGCATGAGTTATTGTTTGACATCAATATTTCTTGATTAATTGAAGAATAGTAACAATAATTTATAATTTTCCCAGAAGACGTGAATTTAGAGGTACTTGAGTAGTGGATGTGTCACATTCATTACATAACATGCATTCACTCATAACTATCAAAAGAGAACTACACAAGATAATACAAAACATACACATTCAAACCATAACTCATCAAACACAGAGACAATAGTTTTTTTTTCTTTATTTACTTCATCTCTATTTATATACAATTGTTATAGAGGGGATCAAGCCCATGCAAAATTCCATGAATATAAAATAGAGCATATCCATTCACTCATATCTACTTTCTATGGCACAAGCATATAATATCTCTAAACACAACCAAAACTACCATAATGTTGAACTGGAACTCTAAATCATCTTTAGATAATAGACAATAATTTCTCTAGTTAACAAAATCCCAACCCTTTACATATCCACATGCATCCCCCTTAAATATATTAGAGCATGGAAATCATAACAAAATTACTAGCTCATCCTCATCCTCAACCATAACTGATTAGGTTTTTACAAAAATAGTTATAATGATTACTAGAGATCTTAAGGGATTTGGCCTACATATGATCCCTTCAAGTCCTTGCACATAGTACAAAATGGGTTGGTACATGCAAAAAATCCTTCATTAGTGCATGCATTAAATGTTGGCACTGTGTGGTGCATCCTCTTGGGCACAGACTTTCCTAACTTATGGCATGCACATAGTCTACAAAATATTAGGGGGTCAATAGGATCCAAAAACCATTAGTTGGATCATACTCAAGCCAACAACACTACTTATGATGTGATAGAGGAAGCAAACAGTGTTGTTTGGATGAGTTTTGTAATGAATTTTTTGAATTGGCCATCGATCTCATAATTGTTTTTTTCAAGTCCTAAATCTTCTTGAAAAAATCCTTGACATCAGTTAGTGTGATAGTCTTCGATGTAGGTTTCATCTGCTTCCCCATTTGTAAGATTGGTGATTCCTTTTCTTGCACATTAGAAAGTTTATAGTGATGCAATTGGGTCTTATCCATTGCATCAAACATGATTCCAAAAAGATTATTTTGTTCAATGCATAAAGATGCAATCTCCTGGCGTAGGTTGGAAATTGTTTTCATGGCCTCTTGTCATTCTATTGAGAATAAGGAGGGAATCTCCTTCTATTTATCTGTGATTTTTTTCTTAGTTTCATGGATGTGGTCATCAATAGCGCTGACTTAGGAGGAGTTATCGAGGTGTGTCTAGAGATTGAAGCTATATTCGAAAAACCGTGAGAAATTTGTAATGCGTTATTATCCCTATTTAACTATTGTTCAACTCCCCTTCTTATGATTGGGTAGTGTGTTTTAAATTATCCCAAAGATCTATGTTTAGTCCCTATATCTATTGGAGTCTTTATTTAACCTTGGCTAGTTTAAATGGTGTAGGGAGAGACGAAGTGTCTTCGACTATACTAGGGAATTGCACATAAACTTATTCGATTGTGCGTATCAATAATGTGTGCACATTGAATTTCATTGTTTTTATTTATTTGATATCCTTATATGTTGCTTCAATATTCATGTGTGTCACTTCTATCTCCTTCCTAGAAACTTTTTCATGGTCATGGTTATCTTGAGTTTCTCTATGCATCACAAGTTATTTCTCGTGTTGCTACAATTGTGCATAGGACTGGAGGAGTATGTTATCCTTATGTGAACTCGTTTAGCTAAGGAAATGAATGATAGAGGTAACCTACAAACCAACTTTAATGCCAAAAAATATCCTTTCTGACCCAAAGAGGGCTCTCTCTGAGACTTCATCTTGAAACAGGTTATGGATTTGAAATGTCGGCTAGATTTAACACATTCGTACAATATTTTTGGTTCTATTGGAAAGAGAGTGAAAGACTTTAGGCCATGGAGTCAACTTCCAGAAAACGAGAGAAGCAAATGACTTGGTGACTAAAACTTGAGAGGATAAAGGCTAAGTAGGCACCGGTCTTTCAGTTCAAAATCGGTGTGTGTGGTGGTAGAAGAACACATAAAGCAACTTAGAGCACCAATGTTGATGAATTTTGAGTTCACTTAGAAGAAAACATAGTCATCCAAATGGAGAAATATAGAGCACCACGCGATGAATTCTAGACTTATAAAAAACCATCTGATTTAGACAATATATAGACATGAATATGAAGGACACATGAAGCACATACATAAGAGAGGATACAATACATCAGACCACTACCATTAGAATATTTTCATCAAATCTCAGGGCCTTTGCATTAAAATTCAAACGAGTTCAAAATTACATTCAATAGTGACTATATACATTCCTTTTCTAGCCAACCTGGCTTATATCGAAAAGGTACAATATATATAAAAATATGTGTCACTTCGGCTGCCTTTCCCCCCAACTACCATCCTTAGAAATTAGGATCAGATTATTCCAAGCCAAATGACCCTTCAGATGGTACTTTAACAAGAATAGAAATTCCATGGTACCCAATCATACAATAACTGATGATTTTACCCTGAGAGTTCAGTCATTAGCGAGATTCCTTCATTAAGGAATCATGCGTCGGTGTTTTTTGTTTGATAGGTTATCTGGGCGATCAAGTGCTTTGCAAGACTCCCACCATCAGTGTAATGACTTCGATTTTTTCCTTGCGATCATTTTATGAGGTGTTCATGTGGCAGGTAACCATGAATTGTCACCAACATTTCCAATATGATGACGCCAGTTAGGGGACAATACTTTTCTCCAAAAATATCGCATGGGTACACATTAGACTTCCCTGTTCCTAGCAGGAAACAAGACATGGGAAGGGGAAATCTCACGCTATGTTTGAAAATACAAAACATGGTCGCTCAATTAGTTTTTTGGCCTCATCTTCAATCTTGATATTCGAAGTGTTTTCCTAAGAGACCAGTTGCGCCTTTCTAGATTCTTTACTTGTCTTCGAAAAACCGTGTTCCTTTTTAGCTTCATTTAAGCACTAGCTAGATGTACGTGGATGTTTTCCATGGCCGGTTCACATTCCTTGAAGTGCTCCACAATTCTCTCCTCTAACATTCTTTGTGCCTCATGCAGTTGAATGATTGTGTCTTGCGCTTGTCTGAGTTGCCTCTTGAGACAAGTCACATTCCCTTCTCATCCCTGTGTTGTTGATCTCTTGACGGTCCTTTATACTAACTGATTCTTCAAATCCCTATTCTCCTGGTAAAGCTCAGTGATAGCGAGCTGGGATTTATTCAACTGATGTGACAGCTTACGAACATACATGTCTTTAAAATCCGACCTTCTCTATCTAGCGCAGATTTCTTGCTTTGGACACTCGATAGGTTCTAGCCAAATAGTGCGCATGAGTAATTCCTCATTGACCGATTTTTCGTGTGCCTCGCTTAGGGCTTGGGCCTTCCCGATCTCTCTGTTCTTCCTTGGTATTCCTATTTTCTGGGGTATTGGTTGTTGGATGGAAGAGGTTTTCAATTTCTTTTCTTTCTCTGCAACCCTTCCTATTTCTGCCTCCGCGTTGTGTGATTCTTATTTTCCCGTGGGTAGAGAGGAGTCTACTTTGGGGTCCTTGGTAATGTCAACTACAAATAGGAACGCATTCCATCTCTTGTCCAATTTCCTCAATTTCTCAACTATCAACAATTTGATTAGAAAGATATGAGATAATTTATTCTTCGGCTAGTTTGCTTCATCTTGGGCATTGTCTGCCATTTCAAGGAGGCTTTGATGTAAGAAGAAGGGAAGCTTCAATGACTTCCTTCCTGTCAAATGCATAAACAACCTGATTTGATGTGGGTGTATTCTGTCAGACCTTCTTTCATAGGTGAAATACTTTCTAATTACCATCAAGAGTTTCTGAAAAGGATACTCTAGATATCGACTTGGAACGCCCATTTCAAATTTCTCGTTTAAATTGTTTGGCTTTATGAACTCCTCATAGCACAGTGCATCCAAAGGCATGCCTTTAGACCACCCTTCACCACACATAAGTATCTTTGTCATTACTGACAGAGTTTCCTTCGTCACCTAGAATGTGATTCTTGCAATCACCGCGTGGAACCCATCGAATTTGAGTGTGAACTATTCTGCTAGCTTTACATTGCATCCTTGGATTCATTTTCAATATAGAGTTCACCCGACCTATTTGAAATATTCTCTAACATCTGGGTCTCGATTTACCAATGCCAAGATTTAAGGTTAGGATCCCAAAGTTCTGTCATTCTGCACCCCTTTCTTTATCTTCTGGGATGCCACCATGGTGCAATTCGCGTTTGTTATGTGTGCATGGTAGATTTAATATGGATTGAACATGATAGTCTTTCCCAACCTGATTTGTGACGCGACTGATGGAAATCAGATTTCCCGCAACGAGAAACTCAGGGATTTCAAAAAGAGTTACATAGGACGCATAAACTCAGCTGGAAAATTGAATACATGTAGAGCGACTGGCATTTATAATGGGATGGGTGAGGAATGAAATCATGACAAGGGACACTGAATCCATGGTGATGAGAAGTTTTAAAGTAGGCCTAATATTTTTGAAACACATTCATGTGATGGGTACAATTCAGAGTGTGTGAAGTATAGATTATAAGAGCTTCATAGTATATGTGATATGAGCATCACAATTTATTATCCTTTCTAACTTCATAATGAGTTGATGATGGTAGTTATGTCTGTCGACATGACCCTAACAATAGAAAATTTCCTTAGCCTTTGGCACGTAATACCTCCTCTTTCGACAGGACCTGACCTTTTGGAAAAAGACCTTTATCATTTACACGTGTGTGGTTCTGACATCCATTCCCAACTCCAAGCTCCAACCCAACCACTTGATGACTTCGACCCATTTTTTGTTTGGTACCTGACCTCACATACTTTGACCCATGGACTATGAATCGATTAATACTGACTCTAACTAAAAAAATGATGGTGCTAACAAAGTACACAATGTATTTCCCCTAGTTCATTAATAATTTTAACCATATAGGTTTGTAAGTCCTAGGAATGCATTTGCACCAACTCTATCTCAATGTAATCTAATAGTCAAGGTTTTGTGGGAGTGGTTGGTTCATGAGTGGAGATAACCAATGTACTAAAGTGCAACACTCTTCTATGGGAACTATTGTGTGGTGATGTGGCACCAGTCATGCTTTCTATGACCCTTTGTTCTTGTGTTGGGGGTGTGGTGATGGTCATTGGTACAATCTCAAGCGTTTAGTAGAGCCGATTCAACTTTTGTGATTACCTTCTATTCAATATTTGTTGAATGACAAAATTGTATTTGAGCACCTTGAAAAGGTCCGAGATTGGTACAGAAGTCTGCACTAGTTTGTGCACTAGACTGTTGGTATTGATATTCTTTTCTCTGCTCTGATTACTCAATACATCATGCATGATGGAATGCAAGGGTATTTCCTCTATGATGGATGAAAAACTAGTCTGTTGCATCGAATTTGGTGTGCATTCTTGTTTGCTAGAGTCTAGGCTTGGACTCATGTTAAGATGTTTGCATAGTTTCTTTGTAGGTGGAGTCTTTGCTGGGGTTTTCTATGTCTTCTTTTTCTTTATCACTTTCCCTTTTTTGGCTTCCTTGGAAGCATAAGGGTGCATCCAATGAACCATAGGCCCTTTTCTCTTTTCTTGGGACATCTCATCCTTTTTTTGTTCATCTATTATTTTATTATTTTTCCATTGGGCTTTTTCTTCCCTTTTCTTCTCCTTCTTCCTTTTGGTCATTGTCTCCAATTTCTTTAGCTCGACATCTAGTGTGGGATGAATTCTTTTTGGCCACATCCAATGAACCATAGGCCCTTTTCTCTTTTCTTGGGACATCTCATCCTTTTTTTGTTCATCTATTATTTTATTATTTTTCCATTGGGCTTTTTCTTCCCTTTTCTTCTCCTTCTTCCTTTTGGTCATTGTCTCCAATTTCTTTAGCTCGACATCTAGTGTGGGATGAATTCTTTTTGGCCACTCAGTAAAAACCTATTGAATGTCCTCCTCGGTGATGTAGAAAGGGAGTATTTGAGTTTCATCCTTTAGATCATTGAAGGGGTGGATGAAAACATTATGAAACAAATAGGTAAGCCATGGAGACAATCATCATGCTTGTTCATGATGTTGTGTGATATACAAAGTGATTTCATAGCTACTTGTATTAGTTATGTGTACCATCACTAGAAATTTGTCGTAGTTGTGACATGGAGTTTCTTGTCCTTGTTGTGTTGTAGTTCTCACAGATTTATCGGTCGGAAGGATTGCGAGCCCTCTATTTTGTACTTGTGGCCTAGTGGTGGCTTCCATAGTATCATGGATATTAGGAGTAAGACCCAAATATAATGGAAATCCTTTCCCAAGTCCTTCACCTCAAGGAATTCCTAGAAAAAGTCATTCAATAAGTGCCTCACCCAAGCCATCCTAACTTCTTTGATGCATCACTCTGCAAAAACCATGATCCTTGTTGGGCACTCACATTTGCGATAGTTGTGTAGCATTTTGCAAGAAATTATTTGTGTGGTGAATAAAAATATATCATCATTTATCTCTATGATTACTACTCCTTTTGACCCTCTTTGTATACCATGATTTGCATACACGTCCTTGTGCATTGCATCCCTATCCTTTATCACTTCAATAGAATCACTTCATGTGTAGGAATACTTGTGACTAGGTGCATTACATTGTGAATGATATGCTATGGCTTATCTATCCAAAGGACCCTAATACATAATCTAATGAGTAAGAATAAGATCCACACATTGATAGAAAGGATTTGGAAAAAATGTTGGTAGTATACTAATGACAATAACCTTGATTTCTTGAGGTTTTCGACCCATTTTTGGGTGGCCAATCATTGTTTTATTTTTTTACCTTGAATCAGCTAGGTGTATGCATCGAATCATAGGTCTAAGAATTGGACTTCATCTTGTATATTGTAATCTTCATATTGAAGCTGAGGAACCCTTCCCACTCGAGGGATTATGATACCTACATTGGTCAGTATTTTTGGCTTGGGCACATTTTGGTCCTTGACCACTTGAAATTTCTTCCATGCTTTTGGTTTTCTTGTAGAAGCCATTATCCTTGTTGAAATATTGGCACCTATGTTTTAACATCTTCCACCTCTTTCTTGATAATTATTTCTCGTCGTCACTATGGAAATCATGCCTTGGAAAGGCTATCTGTACCAAGTGTGCATCACAAATTCACTAAAAATATAATACTCTTGGTAATCTGGTCGCTATGCACTTGTTTCTCCTCTATATACTCTTATTTATATATGAAAATAATGAGGTGAATAAGTTCCTTTGAACATTAACTACTTAGCGGGTGATTATCCCCCCATGATACTCAAATGTCGAGTTATCCATGGAGGGTTGTATCTATTATTGATGTTGGCATGTGGTCATATTTTAATTCCATAATTGTCATGTGTCGTGGTGAATTATTACCATAATTTATTTGATTTCCCCATCTTATCATGACCTATCCTATTGCTAACTACCTACCTCTCTACTGCAGTATCCCCCTACATTCTAGTAGCCAACTATCATGTCCCATTGTTTCATCATTTGGTTTGTACTATGGATTTTATACCTTAATATCCTATGAATCTTCCAAATCCATTTTAGGTATGACCTATCTTCTCCCATGTAAATGTCCAAACCTGTCTAATCTACTTACTTATTACTTTGGTTATTCCTAATCTACCTAATTCCTATTCTATTATGCATAGATCTTATCTATTGTGCACCCCTGTCCCACACAAGGTATGTCATCACAACATATTTGACCTTGGTGGATCATGACACTCCTTTAGTTGAATTATGTTCATCATCCCCTACCATGGTTTTTCGTTAGGTTCTACTAGGTGTAGCATGTCAGTCGAACAAATGTACCATCCTTGGCACACTTGTAACTATTATGTGCATGTCTTATCCTATGGTTTTGATTTTTCCAATGGTGTATGGTGCATGTAGGAAACATTCTACACAATGTTAGTTATCCTATGAACCCATCATGTGCTAGGAGTAATCTCATCAATCCAATGCCTCTCACAGAAGAAGGTATGTTATTGAGGGTCTTCAATACTCTTTTATCAGCTCATTATTTCAAAGTTGATCATGGGATGGAACTTGAGTTGGTTATATTCTACCACCTACACCCATTCCTATACATCTATGTTATACATCACCCACTAGTGAACAAGTGTTCCTTTTACAACTGCATCCATGGCTTGAACTCTTTGGGTGTCATGCATCATATCTACCATTTGTGTTAGGAATGCATGTAATTGTATTATACCTTCAAACCTTGATAGTTAACACAAATTTGATCCAATATAGTGCACCCCTTTCATGATTCATGCACATCTATAGGTTGATACCTCATACAACTTATTCTTCTATCTTTCCATAGCATCGTTTGAATCTGTGTCATAGGAGTAAACACTTATCTAACTTAGTTTTCCATTGGTTGTTGGATTCACATAATCCTCCTTGCACCCAGTGATGTTGTATATGTTTTATATGATTGAACCATATACATCCTCATTAAAGGGCTTATTATATATGTCTCCCTCATTTGGATCTAGTGGTGCAATAAGCTAAAAAGTGACTATCTCAAAGGACGTATGTCACTGCTTCAAGATCAGTATGACATTGTTTTCAAATTCCTAGTCAATGAAAAGTAGATATGTGTAGGGGTCTAAGTCATCCATGAGTTTAATCACCTCGAATTTTACTTTGGTATTTATGTTGTCAATGTTCACTTCCACTTCCTCCGGCCTACCAAAAGGATAGATTTTGTATTGGTTGGAAAGATTGAGTTGAATGGCGAACCACACCAAGTTGTTTTTACCCATAAACTTCTAGGATTTCTTTAGCAATATGTCTATGTTAGAGACTAGGTCCAACATGAAACCATCCAACTCATATCTCCCTAGCTCAACTTTCATCTTAAATTCCTTTCTCGTGCACTTCCTCTTGCTTGTATGTCTCACTTCTAATTTTGTTAATGGAGAATAAGTAGCATCATTGGTCTCTCTTTATTACATACATCTTGTCAACATATGTATTAATGTGTTTGAAACTATAGGGTCAACCAACATATTCAGACAACAATGTAAGAAGTCAATTACCTATTCTTCTTATTTATCCTTGGTGTAAGTGTTGCGATGTGTTTCTTCTTGCACTATGTGTCACAACTTTTCATGCATGTGTTCTTATTCTAATACCTTATTTGTTGCACATTGCACTTCTTTGCACAAGAGGCATTCATCCAATACCCTCTGTTCCATACACTATATCTATTCACAGACTCGAGATTCTTCCAATACCTTCTACACAATGAGATTCAATTCTTCACATGCTCTATCCTCTTCTAGGGCCCTCTATGTTTCATGTGAGAATTTATTTTGTTCTGTGACATTAACCGTAGGAGGTGCTTGAGCTAATTTTCTGATATTTCCTTCTACAGTCTGACCTGATCTTTCTCCTTTTTCGAGGTTGGCTCATGTATAAATGTCTCCTTCGGTTACCACCCATACGTCCACTTATTTCAACTTCTAGTTTTTTCATGGTTCCATGGTGACCATATTGTAGTGTCTCTTCTTCTCTTCCCATTTTTCCAATAGATTGGGGAAATCCTTTGTGACATGGTTTTCAATATGGAAATATCCATAGAGTGCATGAGATTTGGTGCATAAACTTGTAGTTTCATAGTGAGGTTTGCAAGTTGATATTGTACCTATGTGAGCCATGTTGATGTTTCACTGTCTCCTGGTGTGACCTCTAAATGAATTTCAATTTCCACAACCTCTTCCTAGGTCGTTACCTTTTTTCGTGTGAGGGAGACATGAATTTGTGGTAGGAATACAACAATAAACCATTCTCTATGTTGGATGTCTGGGAGCTAAAATTTTAGTCTTTCCAATAGAATATTTAACCTCTAGTCATAATCCCACATGGTTTCCCCAACTAACTTCTTAATCTCTTTGACCTCTATTGTACCATACGATTTTGACATAGGCTCCTAAATTTCATAAGTATATCTCCCTTTATATTCGTCAAGGAACTTTCTTGTCCTACAAACGCATCGGATTTGTACTTCATGTATTGATCGAGGTGGATATTGGTAGCCACCCACCTATTCCAACTGGCTACTCTTAACAGTTTTTAGTTCATCACGTTCTTCTGTAATCCTTTTTAATTGTGGGTTCTACACTTCCGGGGATATATAAATCCCTATAGATTTTCTGGGTAGATATTGGTGGTTTCCCACCTTATCCCAATATCTTATTTTTGAAGTTTTCATGTCAGCACATCTTTTTGTACTTCCAAGGTCGTTTTGGAGCCCTAAACATTATTTTTTTGGCATGCCACAGTCAAAATTTAGATGAAGTTAGAGTTTAATGGAATAACGAGTAGTTTTTTAAAATACCTTTCAATCGGGCTTTCATGCGCCTAAAAAAAAGGTTGTATGCAAAAGTTACAACCCCGAGAACTTGAGAGGAACACTCACAGACATCCATATAACACACAACTCATGCAGGAAAAACTATTGTTTGTATTAACAATGGCAACAATGCCTGTATCTTTACAATGGTGTTCCTGATCTCTCTCTGGCTCTTCCTTCCCTGCCCAGACCTATCTTCCTTCCCTGCGCTTCTCCTGAGGCTTAACCTCCACACACCTTCTCCCGATCCAATGGCTAACGGGATTTTCGAGTGAGATCCAATGGCTATCAATCTCCTCCTGCTGTAGGCTCCTCTTGAGCTCCTCCTGGATGCTTAAAACCAATGGTCCAAATCCACTCTCTTGTCGATCTGACGGCTAACGCTGCCCCTTCTGGGATGTTGCACTTTATTCCCAGACTTCAAATAATTTCACGTTCCCAAAGGCTTCGACCTTTGCGCTCTTTCTCCTCTGTGAACTCCTCAACTTGAGTCTCGTTGCACGTATGAGAACGCTACCCTTCCTGCGCTTTCTTCTCCTTCTGAACCCTCTAAGGATTCTTTAACTCCTGCATCTCTATAGAGTCTTCCCACACCAAGGTGCTATCTCTTCTGAGCTTTCACAAACACTTAGACCCCTTGGGGGATTTTTTCCTTCTTCTCCCTTAGATGGAGAATGGAATGGATGCCCTCCTGGTTATCCTTCTGCTCAAGCCTCTTCTTGAGTACTTCTGGGTATTCAGCAACCCAGTGGAGGCCCTTCAGTGGACTCTCCCTTCTTCATGTCAGCACATCTTTTTGTACTTCCAAGGTCGTTTTGGAGCCCTAAACATTATTTTTTTGGCATGCCACAGTCAAAATTTAGATGAAGTTAGAGTTTAATGGAATAACGAGTAGTTTTTTAAAATACCTTTCAATCGGGCTTTCATGCGCCTAAAAAAAAGGTTGTATGCAAAAGTTACAACCCCGAGAACTTGAGGTACCAACTTACCCATAGGGGCCCAGATAACGTTTTTTGCTTCATATCCTAGGGATAGATTTTTTAATGTCTATGGTTTTGAAATTCATGATTAATGTTAAAAAGGCCTTTGAAGCCTCATTTCAATCATTCTTCTCAGATGGATGCATGTAGCAAGCCACATATCTTTTCAGAGATAGTTACCACTATTCAACCATGTTGTTTCTAGTTCTCCGGTTTTACAATTTCAACCTATTTTATTTATTCAATAGAAGTTACTGTTCACTAGATATTTTTTGTTGTTGTTCATATCTCTATGTTATTGTATTTATTTTGTTATTCCTTTTCATTCTGCTCATAAATATAGATCAATGGTATCAAATCGATCTTCTCTTCATTTATTTTTCTTTGTGCATGTCCCTGACAAGATCTGGGTACAAGAAGTTGGGACTCGAACCAGTCAATCCTTTGCAATATCAGCCATGTCGAGCCTAACAAAAACCCATGGGGAACAAGAAGAAATATGATGGGGCATAATATACTTTTAAAATTTTGCTCGAGGAATCCCTTGCACGACAAAGGAACAAAATGATGGACAACTTTTCATAGATCCTTCTGCAGCTTCCCATAAGAGACACATCTTCATCAAATAGTCATGCAACCCCCTTAAAGGTAGAAGTAAATTTTTATATTCCATTATTTGAAGAACTGATAGATGCATTTGCTATAGATAAATGGTTGAATCTGCTCGAAGGGTATGTTTTGGTCAACATTTTTTTCGATAGGGAAAGGATTACTTTTGCAGTCCTCAAGGCCATTCCCCATGTTAAGGACTGGTGGGATACTTACTCTAAGCAAAGGGACATAGAGGAATATGAAATATTTTTGGTTTTCCACACATGGGATTCCTTCAGGGATGCCATTAAATAAAAGTACTACCTTGTTGGAAGCTACAAGGACCAATACACAAGATGGACCACACAACATCCGGAAAGGGACCAGACAATACCAGATTTCACCAATATTTTCCATACCTTGTGCAAAAAATTGGGTGTCAAATACTCTAAATGATATCTTGTGGTCAAATACTGTGGTTGTCTTCATCAATACATTCAAAAATAAATGGAGTTTCTGGACATCGCATAATTAGGTGCGGTTTACAAATATCCTATCAAGATCGAGAATAAATTTAAGTTGAAGAGGTGATAGGATCTGCAAACTCTTCACAGCGAAAGTAGGGAAAAGGTGGCCGCAACCCACAAAACAAGAGATAGAGAAAAGATGGTCACTCTCAAGACAACCAGTCCAATAAACAACCCAATAAGGGTAGTGAGAAGATGAATAAGGAAACGGGAAAATGGTGTGAATACCATAAAATCTCTTGGCACAACACAGGAGAATGTCGCTCCAAGCAGTCACTAGTGGTCAAGCTGAAAGATTCTGACTCAGAGGCAGATTCTGACTCTGAATCAAATCCAAAAAGTGGGAAGTAGAACATCGACATTGAACGCAATGCCATTGTTTCTACCACCAAAGTCCAACCAAGGAAAACAAAAGAACCAAAGGAAGGGGAACACCTCTTTCACTCACAAATGTGGGTAAAGGGAGCTCTGTTGCATTTCATTGTTGATAGTGGCAATCAGAATAACCAGATCTCAACATAGGTCATCAAGTGTCTAGACCTATCGATAACGCCACACCCACAACCCTACACCTTTGAATTGATTCACCAAGGACAATATATCTATGTTAGCCAACAATTTCATCTTCTCTACAACATCAATCTCTTCAAAGATGAGGTATTGTGTGATATTTCTCACCTTGAAGTTTGTGATTTTATTTTAGGCCAACCATATTTGTCAAAGTGACATGTTGTGTATGAATCTAGACCCCACAGTGTTTTTATTACTTTGGGTAGACAATTGCACAGGATACCAAAGGTAGTGTTGCCTATCACTATTTCTTTAATATATGCTAAGCAATGCAGTAAGGTCATTTCACAGAATAGGAAGTTCGTCTTCTTTGTGATACATTCCCACAGTAAGAAGAAGGTCACCTTCACATCTGTGACCTCTACACAAAGCCTATCTTTGCAGCAGAAGAAAGTGGATGTGATCATGGAAGAGTACAAAGATATCTTCTCCTCACCCACCGAGGTACCGATGCATTTCCAAGTCAAGAATCCAATTGATCTAATCCTCGGTGCCCAAATTCCTAATGGACCAATATATCATCTCTCATGGATGGAAAATCACAAAATCAAGCACCAGATCTAAGATATTCTTCAAAAGGGGCACATCCGACCCAGTTCCTCGACTTGCAGAAGCCCGATTGTGCTAGTGCGGAAGAAATATGTGACCTTGCAGCTCCGTATTGATTATAGAGAACTACACAAAATCATAGTCAAGAACCGATACCCAATTCTCCGAGTCGATGAACTTCTCAAACACCTCAAGGGGGAAAAGTTCTTCAACAAGATTAACCTAAATTTTGACTACCCCCAAGTTCCCATTGAACCAACTTATGTATGGAAGACAACTTTCAAATCTAAATATGGTCTCTTTGAATGGCTGGTCATTCCCTTTGGATTAAAAAATGCACTAGCAACTTTCATGATATTGTTGGATGATATATTGAGACCCTTCATCAACTTATTTGTGGTGGTATATCTCGATGAAATCCTCATCTTCAACAAAACTTCGATGGACCACATGCACCATATTCAATAGGTTT
>CBVK0102778699.1:0-11517 GCA_900067695.1 Picea abies
GGACATGGGGGTGGGCTTTGATCCACTTATGTGTGCATGGGTCACGATACCATTTATTATAGTATCTCTGGGTGCAACCACACGTTCGACCACTACCTCAAGGTGTCCCCATGGCTCCAGGTAAAGCCCTCACAAGAATTGAACCTTTCCCAACGGTGAAAATATCCTCGCTTTCCACCATTGGATCCAACCCCTTTGGGCAAATGCACTCTTATGTTAATATAAGCAAATTCACACAATTACAGACTTGTAGCTAAAAACTTAACTCAAACTCAAACTTCTATTTAGAATTGCAATTTAATTCTAGAATGAAAATTTCGAAAAATAAACTAAGCTAATCCTGTTATTAACCATTCAAATTGCAAGTTAAAATGCATATAAAAACATAATTTAAATTCTACTTCTACCTTAACATGCTACAGGAAAATTGATAAGCAAACTAAATAAGAAAACTAGATAAGCAAACGAAGAATTAAAATCAAAACTAACAATTATTCATCCATTGAAACTTTGCCAAAGAAACTCTATACTCTGTATTAACTCAATACTCTGTTTTAACTCAATACCCTATTTTAACTATTCTATTTCAACTTGCAGAAATTCAAACTAGCATTCAATCACACAGCAAGGTTAGTAGCCAAGCTTGCAAGTTATTTCCTAATAATTAAAGAGACATAGCATATTAACACTATCATTCAAAAGCAACCCAAACCACTGGTGCCCCCCCCCCAACATGTCGTGGCTACTCCTCAACAGTGAATCACGAGCCAGATCAACACGATTCTAGTCATTAAATTAAAAACGCAGTCTTGCACAAGTTTATAAAAATGTCTTGAGTTACATGGAAAAAAAACAATTCTAACTTCACAATTCTTAACCACTCTTGTCTGATCACTACTGTGGTATTTATAACAGTTACAATTCAAGAGGTTGACCACTGGAAGGGTCAACATCCTCTAAAAACAACAAATTCCATTAAATGCGCTATAACTGCCTTTGGCTTCTAGAAACCAAATGAGCCACTCAATGCTTAGCATAACAACTTAATCCAAGATGTCAAGAGCTCATTAGATGGAGGCCACGAGGGTGAACAAAACCCATGTTGTCGATTCACCCAACACGAGTCGCTGATATAACAACTACCAACTCCTCTGTGCTCTAAGTGATGGATCGCATGTCAGATGGAGTGTCGGATGCCAAGTTGAAAACCACAATCCTCTCTCAATTCATTCAGAATTTCAGGAAACAGATTGTGTGGTACCTAATTGGGCATACTACGCACAAAACCCATGTGCTGGATTTTTCAGATTCCACTTCATCCTCCCAAAAATTAATATTTAAGTTCGCTGCCTATAATAGTGTTGCATGAAGTACCGAATGGAGGATTGGATCACAATTCCAACCTGTTGCAAGAAAATAAGAACGTTAGATATTTATAAACATTAAACTAAACTGAATTGATCTCAAAATCATTACAAAAATACCAATTATACATACATGATGCGAATCCATGATAAATTGATATATAAACCTTTGAAACCCCTTCAAAATGGCTAATATGAAGCATATCATATGTAATATCGATGCAAAAGGGATTTGATCATTGCAATAAAACAATAAAAATATGAACACAACATTACCCCCACGCCTAAGGATTTGCAGGTCCCACTGCAAACAAAAATGAATTACCCAACATGACTAGACTTGCTTAGGAGGGGATGGATTAGCTTTAGAAGCTTCTTGTCCTCACGAGGCTGCAAGGGAATCAACAAGTTTCTTGGTCTTGTGTTCAGGCAGAGAAATAGATTGAGTAGGAGGGTTTGGATTCTTTGGAGAGTGAGGCTTGGATGGAGTAATAGTCCCTAAATCAAGTGACTTATTGTTGGTCTTGACTGTGAGATGGTGGTTTGAAAATTGATATATGAATCCATCCCATGTCTTCCCCTGTTTTTTCAACTTGGATATGACAAGAAATTTGATGAGGTCTTGGTGGAATAGACTGTTATGAGGATTGGCCACATTCTTTCGTACTTGGGAAGACATTTTCTCAGGACTTTTCAAGAAGTAAAAAGGAAAATTCAAGGGTTTATTGAATTGAATATGATTGAGCAACATTTGAATTTCAAATGGCGGTGTACTTTGGAGGAAAATGCAATTATGTGAGAATTAGATCAATGTCCAAGTCTTCGACTTGGACATTTGATCATAAAAATTCATTAAAAAGTTTGAATTTAATTATCAACATGAAATTTAACAACATACCATTCAATTCATCTTAACTTACCAGTGAAACAGGTGTATCAATTCGAACGATCCTTTTTGCATGAAATTGTGGTCATTTACAGTATATGCATACCTAATCTAATACTCCATATAGCGCTTCATATGGCCGTCCAGATGGCACTCCATCCGATCTTCTAAATGGCACTCAATATGGCACTTCATATGGTACTCTTGTGCAAAATGAAATTTGTTCATTTTTATCCATAACACTCAGTCTTAAACACTTTTGATAGTCATAGTGAACAGGAGCAGAGGTAGGTGTTCCATTATTACTTGTTTTTCCATCATGTTCACACAATCTGTTCCTCTATCTCACATATTATAAGGCATGTAATCACAAATCTGTAATGAACAGTTTGTAACGAAAAAAACCAGTTAAGTGGTTTGTCAAGGAAATGTACAACAGTTTATAACACATAGGGAATATTTAACATTTAACTACTAATGTAATAGCTTGTAACATGAAAACTACTGATGTAATAGCTTGTAACATGAAAACAATATACATGAATTTTTACAAAGATTCTACTTCTTCTAGGTAGTGTTATCATTTGTCAACTCATGAAACCCCTCCCCCACACCTAAGTATTGTGACACCTCACAATAAAAAGTATAGGAAACCAATCAATTCTCCCAATAGCCAAAGATTTACATCTTGTTAAGTGTAGAGATAAATTTCACATATCAGTCTAACGAGACGGTTAGAATATGGCCCCACCTATAGGATAGAACATCCTATATATAGTTAAGAAGAGGTAGGCGAGAGAGTTTCGAGATATTCTCAAAGTTAGTTCCCAATGGAAAATTTATGGAGTTCATTAACCTTAGCTTAACCATACATAATTCATGCTAGCTCTGTCTACAAGTAATGTCGTACATCAGGACAAGTTTAAGATTTAGGAATTTTTTTTTTTTTTTTGTCAAATTACCATCTTCTCTAGGTAGAATGCCCCGCTTCCAGCAAGCCTGTTCAGTACTCTGACGAGTTTACCTAGTCATACCATAGGCCGCTACTCGCTGCCAACATACCTATTTAGTATCCCTATGGGTTAGCCTCTTACACCCTCAGAGACTGGCCCTCCATCTTTTAATATTTTAATATAAGATTGCTTTGTGCAAGAAGATGGGGGGACAACTTCTAAAAACCAACTTTTTCTTTTTTTCAATTGGGATGGTATTTATGTTAGAGGATGACTTTATGTTATATATTCCTTAGTGATTGTCCTGATGTAAGGGGTACTTAAGCGGATGTAGCCTATCTAAACATATGATATAATCAAGCATTTTTAGTGTGTAGTGGATGGTACCATTGGGAAAGAACAAAAATGTATCTTTAGGCTCAACTCACTTTCTTCCCTTTTTTTTCTTATGTTTCCATGGCTAACCTCTAATCAGACCTCCTTGTTACTCTTTAATAAATATACTTTACTCACTTACTTAGGTTTCTTGGGGAAACTGTACGAGTGACCTCTAAGCTTGATGGTTACGGTATCACTTCCTTATATAGTGGTGAATGTTTTAAGAGCAGTTGTTATTTAAGATGCCTTGAGAAAAAGATAATGAAAATATTTGCAAAAATATGGCTAATTATAGCAAGTCATTATTCATTTGATGCTTAGTAGACAATAAGGTTCAAACATAGTAATATTTTGAAGAAAAATCCTTCTTTTATATTTTCTTGAAACTGTCTACTCTTGGTGAAATAAATACCTACAAAAATCTCTAGATTTGTCTATCAACAAAATTCAAAATTATTTACATATGTATAGTCAAAAATTCAGAAAACATTCAAGAACAAGGGGGGACTTCCCGATCTACTAAGGCCAATGCCTTCTTAGTTGACATGACCTGTAGAAAATATTCTTTGGAAATGGGCTTGTGATAAATTTTGAGTTGGTGTCCATTTACTACAAAGGAGACTTGTCCATCTTCAATTGTTTTTATTTTCACAGCTACATTGTCATAAATGGTGACTACCTCGTAAGGACCCAACCACCGACTGGTGAGTTTTCCTTTGAATTTTTTAAATCAGGAGTCAAACAACAAAGCCCAATCACCAGGTTGGAAGTGTTTCTTCTTAATAAACTTGTCATGACACTTGCTCCTCTGGTTTTGAACTAATATTATTCATTGGATAACATCTTTCCTGATCTCATCCAACTCATTTAATTGTAGGGCTTGTTGTTTCTGAGGCTCATCTAAGTTTAATCCCAATTTTGTAGCAATACGGAAGGTCCTTACTTAGAATTCTATTGGTAGAAGTACTTGTTTCCCATACACTAGCTCATAAGGGGTATGCCTAGTGGTGTTTCTGTTGGATTACTGAGAGGGGGGGTGAATTAGTAATAGAGTAATTATAATCCTTTTTCTACAAATAATCCAAGTGTTATTTCAATGTAGAATTGTTATCCAATAATGAGCAATAAGAAATGAACAATCACACACATACACAATACACCAGTGTTTTATGTGGAAACCCAAATCAAGAGAAAACCACATAATGATTTTTCTTATATGTCTTGAAGAATTACATTCAATGGAAGCACCAACTTCCTTTGTTTTCAGCTGCAATTGGAAGGAGGCTCCAACCCCCTAGTTTCTCAGGCTACAACTTGAGGGAAGCTCCAAATCCCCAATTCTCTGGCTAAAACCAGAAGGAGGCTACAACCCCCTATGTTCTCCGGCTAGAACCAGAAGGTGGCTACAACCACCTATCCTTGCCCCATCCAATCGCCCTAAAGTAGAAGTATAATGATGGAACCACTGTCACACTATCAATGTGAGATATACCGCTATAAACCTGTACCAATAAACCTGAACCATGCATCAATCATACATCAACCTGTACCTCAACGTGTAATCAACCTTAGAAAGCATCATCAAAAGAATTTATCCTTCCTTGAGTTCTGACCTTCTTTTCTTCACTTTCCTCAGAAATTCAGCTTAGATATCCTTTGGTTACCTCAGACATATATATATATTCAATATTCTCAAGTGTGTGTTAAATGAGAGAGCCTTGCCTCTTATTTATACTCTCCAAGTAGCTTCCTTAAAAACATCTTCTATTTCACTTTGCCCACTTTCCTTATTTTAGGGTTAACCCACTTTTAATTTCTCCATTAAATTTATTATTTAAATAATTTATTTTGTATTTACTTTGAATTATAGTACACTCCTCACTTCATTTTATTATTTACCTTCTAAAATCTCTTAAACCACTTTGACTACTTTGACCTTTTGGGGCTTCAAGCTAACATATGAGGGTCCTCCAACTTCGTAAGGCCATAACTCTCAAACCGTGAAGAGTTATTTGACGTTCCACATACCACTAGAAATGGCATGACATGTAATATCCATATAGAATATTATTACCTAAAAATATATCAAAACTCATACCGTTATCCATCAAGCAAACTTGGGTCCATTACCCAAACCTGGATTCTCCAACTTCACATGGCCATAACTCTGTAACCGTGAGGAGTTATGTGACGTTCCACATACCACCGGAAATGGAATGACATGTACTATCCATATATAATAGTATTACCTTAAAATATATTAAAACTCATACCATTATACATGAAACAACCTTTGGTCCATTACCCAAACCTTTGTGCTACCGGAATTCGCTATTGGACTTTCTTCAAGGGTTGACATCAATGAAAACCAACCTTAATCAACAATCTCCCCCTTTGGTATTGATGGCAACACTCTGATGCAATACTAAAATTATATCACTCATGCTCCCCCTGGAACCATGCCTCTGTCATCTGCCTCTGTCCTATACATCTGATAAGTCCTATGCATATGATAAATCTCTCCCCCTTTTTCATCAATGGCAAAGGTATCTTCCCATCCAGGGTTGCTCCCCCTGACTGAACTGTCCTCTTATGGTGATTCCTCATGTAAATCTAAGACATATAAGATAAGCATTAAAAAAGCATTCATTTTGGAGTAGAAATAACTCCAAGTCTCTGGCGAAGATATTCAAAGGCTTCCCATGGGAGTGGTTTTGTGAACATGTCTACCACTTGTTCTTTTGTGCCCACATACTCAACTCTGATGTTCTTTTTTGCAACCTGCTCCCGTAGAAAGTGATACTTGATTGGAATGTTCTTCATCTTGGAGTGCATCATTGGGTTCTTCGAGATACTGATGGTGCTTGTATTATCACAATATATTGGAATGGGATCATCTTACTCAACCTATATATCTGTCAGAGTTTGTTTCATCCAAAGAACTTGTGTACAACATGATGCTACTACAATATACTCTACCTCAGCTGTAGATAAAGATATTGATGATTATTTGTTTCTTAGCCATGATACGAAAAACTCACCTAAGTAGAACGCTGCTCCATTGGTGCTTCATTGGTCATCAATACAACTTGCCCAATCTGCATCTGTGTAGGCAATAAGTGATAGATCTTTGCCTTTTGGATACCATAATACAAACTCTTCTATTCCTTTAAGATATCTGAAAATCCTCTTTATTGCTAATACATCTGATTCCTTTGGTGTTGCTTGAAATCGTGCCACCTGTCCAACTTCCTACATTACATCTGGTCTAGATGTTGTCACATATAGTAGGCTTCCAATCATTGACCTGTATTGCCTGTGATCTGTAGAATTCAAATCATCATCTTTGCTCAACTTGCAACTAGTTTGCATGGGAGTGATAACTGGTTTACAATCTTCCATTCCGAACCTCTTTAGCATTTCTATGATATACTTGGTTTGAGAAATAAAAATTCCTTGGTTGCTTTGACGTATCAGAAGTACTAGAAATAAGGATAGTTCTCCAAGTAACGACATTTCAAATTCATTTTGCATATCTTTTGCAAATTTCTGGCTTAACCTGTCATCATCACTACCAAAGATAATATCATCAACATAAAATTCAACTAATAAAATATTACCTTGACTTACCTTGATGTAGAGGTTTTTGTATGCACTTCCTTTTTTGAACCCTACTTGATGTAGATATTTATCCAGTCTAGAGTACCATGCTCTAGGAGCCTGTTTTAGACCATACAAGGACTTCTTTAATTTGCACACATAGTCTGCATTATCTGACAACTGAAATCCTTCTGGTTGTTCAATGTAGATGACTTCTTCAATTTCCCCATTTAGAAAAGATGATTTTATGTCCATCTGATATACTTTAATATTTTTGTAGCATGCATAAGCTAAAAGTAAACGAATCACTTCCATTATGGCAACTGGGGCAAATGTCTCTTCAAATTTGATTCCTTCAATATGTGCATATCCTTTACATACCAATCTAGCTTTTTTCCTTGTAACTTGTCCATATTCATTCAATTTATTCCTTGAAACCCATTTTGTGCCGATCAAATTCTTATTCTTTGGTATTGGAACCAATTCCCAAGTGTCATTTTTCTCTATTTCATCCAATTCTTCATTCATGGTCTTATTCCAAAATGCATCCTTGTTGGCTTCTTCAAAACAGTTTGGTTCAATTGTAGATAAGAGTGTTAGGTGTGTTTGTTCTGGTGAACGGATTCTTCTTCTAGTATCAACTCCTGCATCTTTGTTTCCAATAATTTGATCTGAAGGATGATTCTTCTGTACTCGTCTATTAGGTGTCTTTAGAGATACTTTATGCACTTTCTCTTCTGTTTCTATCAGATTCTCTTCATATTCATCTTCTACTTCTTTTTCATCTTCTTCTTCTTCTTCGAAAAGTTATTCCATTGATTTATTTTCTTCATCCTTTGATTCTAGTCTACCTATTTCATCAATTGTTACATTGATGCTTTCCACAACTTTGTTCAATTTTAGATTGTAACACTTGTATGCTTTCCTTGTACTTGAGTAACTAACAGGTACTCCTTTGTCTACATGAGATTCAAACTTTCTCATTCTACCATATTCTCTTTTGATGTAGCATTTGCTTCCAAAAACTCTGAAGTGCTTCACATTTGCTATTCTTTCTTTCCATAGCTCGTAGGGAGTTTTTTCAGTGTTTTTTCTAAGCATTACTCTGTTTTGAATGTGAACTGTTGTATGCACTTCCTGTGTCCAAAATATATCTGTAAATTTGGAATCCATTAGCATTGTTCGAGCCATTTCCTGTACTGTCCTATTCTTTCTTTCAACAACTCCATTCTGTTGAGGTGTCCTAGCAATGAAGAATTGCCTTTTTATTCCATGACTAATATAGTAGTCCATAAATTCCTTTGAAGTGAAATCTCCTCCATTATCATATCTCAAGCATTTGATTCTTGAATCCATCTCATTTTCAACCATTTCCTTGTAGATCTTGAAGTTTTCAAAAGCATCTGACTTGTTCTTGAGAAAACAAACCACAGTCATTCTTGTATAATCATCAACTAATAACATAAAGTATCTCTCAAATTTTAAGTCCTTTGTTGTAGTTGGTCCAACTAGAACAGTATGCACAATTTCCATTGGTCTTGTTGTTGAATATTCCTTTAATTTAAACCTGGTCTTTGTTTGCTTTCCTTGTTGACAATGCTTGCATAAAGTGTTGGTTTTGTGATCTGGGGCATTTCTCTGACTGCTTCTCTTTTGTTGACTTTGACAAGGTTATCAAAATGCATGTGACCCATTCTTCTGTGCCATATCCAACTTTCATATTCCTTTCCTAGACAACACTTTTCATTTCCAATTTCACTTAACACATATATGTTGTTTGAAGTTCTTGTAGTTGTACCGACCAATTTCCCTGAACCTTCTCTTCTTATCTCACACTTTTGTGAATCAAAGGTAACTTTATGACCTTGGTCACAAATTTAACTCACACTTAGAATATTATGTTTCATATCTTCTACCAGTAGAACATTTTATTCCTTTTCATTCTTGTTCCCAATTCAGATTGTGCCTTCTCCAATGATTGTGGCTGTATTATCATTTTCGAAGGAGACTGATTGATTTCTTTCCTTTTGTAATGTAAGAAATTTGTCTCTATCACCTATCATGTGTTTTGAACACCCATTGTCAACATACCAACCGTGTTTCTTCTGCTTAGCTTGTAGAGCGACTGTGCATTCTTCATTTCTATACTAATCTTGCTTTCTTATCCATGTCATTTTTTGAGGTTCCTGTCTGTCAC
Source organism: Picea abies (assembly GCA_900067695.1). Taxonomy (NCBI): domain Eukaryota; kingdom Viridiplantae; phylum Streptophyta; class Pinopsida; order Pinales; family Pinaceae; genus Picea; species Picea abies. Next base: position 9,379 of record CBVK0102778699.1, read on the forward strand.
TGTTGTTATTTTGCTGAGGTTCTTTGGGAGGGACTGCCATTCTGCAATCATTGGCCACATGTCCAAAATTGTTACATTTGTAACATTCCACTTCAGTGCACAAGGATTCAAACATGTTGTAACTTCTTCTCTGTGTTTCACTAGGTCTTCTTGAATAAATCCTTTGTGTATGACTCTCAAAGTTGTTATTGTTCCTGTTGTTAGCTCTGCAATTCACAACTTTATGTCCAAAATTATTACATGCATAACATAAACCAAACAATATAGTTTGATACCTGAGAGTTGAATATCTTCTGAAAGGAGGTGCTCTTATGAATCCTTCTTCTTCTTGAGGCCTATATGTTTATTGTTGATTCTAAAATATGAATCTTCTCGGTGGAGGAGTGTCCCTGTAATATTCCTTGTATATCTTCCTATCCCCTTTGATTGTTTCTTCATAGCCTTTTGGATTTGTTTCTTTCTCTGTTGTTTTGGAGCTTGATCCATTTTCCATCTGATTGTATCCAAGTCCGGACTTGTCAATATGAGATTTTTGATTGCTGATAATGTCATCAGAACTTTTGAGCTATTATGCATATTTTTCTTTTGAATATCCTTTCTTAGTGTGACTATCTCTACTTCCAAGTTTCTAATGATCTTGTCCTTTTATTCTAGCTATTCTTTGAGTGCTTATTCAATTCCTTTATCTTCTTCTATTTGAACCTTCAATTTTGTGATCTTTTGTTCTAGTTCTCGAGTGTCATTTTTCTTGTCAAGTTCTACTTGTAGTTTCCTGTTTTTCTTCTTTTCTCTTCTGATAACTTCTATGGCACACATTAATTCTTCTTGATAGTCAACTTCTGCCTCTTCAATTTCTTCTTCGACTTCTTCATATCCTTCTTCGGCTTCTTCATATTCTTCTTCAGAGTCTTCTTTGTCAGAATATTATACTTCCATGAATAGAACTCTTCATGTCTCACTGTCACTGACTTCATCTTCATTTGATGATGAGATGTCTTCTTTGATGCATAGGTTTTTCTTGAAATATTTCTTTGTAGTTCTTTTTCCTTTACATGTGTGTTTTCCTTTTGAGTAACCTTCATCATTTCTCTATTTCTTATGAGGACATTTGTTATAAAAATGACCAATACCATCACAATTAAAACAAATTAAAGGAAGCTTACCTCTATACCTACTGTTGGTTCCCTTGTTTAGTCTTTTGACGAAGTTGACCACTTCTTCATCATCTTTCGAGACGTCACTACTACTGCTATATTATTCTTGTTCCTTTTTATTTTTCTTTCATCTTTTGGATGCTTTGAAGGTTGCTTATTTTACATATGAATTTTCCTGTTTAGTTCTCATTTCATATGCTGTGAAGATTCCATGCAGTTAGTCCATGCTTATTGAGTTTAGATCCGATCTTTAATCTAGTGCTAATATCTTAGGGTTGACTCTCATAGGAAGAGATCTTATTACCTTTTTAACAATTATAGATTCTTCGATTTCTTCTCCAATTCCTTTGATTGCATTTACTGTTTCATCGACTCATAAGAAGTAGGATGTGATATCTTCATATTCCTTCATTTTTGGTTGTTTGAACTGACCTTTGTAAGTTTGAAGCTTTGATGCTTTGACTTTTGTATCTCCTTCATAAATATTTCGAAGATTGTCCCAAATCTCTTTAGTAGATTTATAGTGTGCAACTTTGGTGAATACTGTATTACTGAGACCATTCAAAAGTGCATTTATGGTTTTGGAATTATTCTCACCGAGTTTTACCGCTTTGTCATTTGTTGGTGGAACTGCTGGTGCTGTGTATCCATCTACAATTGATTGCCAAACTTGAAATTCCTATGCCTGTATATATGTCTTCATCCTTATGCTCCAAAAAGCATACTTCTATGCATCAAACTGTGGTATTCAATTTTTATATAAGTTTGTACTCTCCATGATCTACCTTTCTGATTTCTAAAGGAAACTGCTCTGATAGCAATTGTTGGATTACCGAGAGGGGGGGGTTGAATCAGTAATAGCGTAATTATAATCCTTTTTCTCCAAATAATCCAAGTGTTACTTCAATGTAGAATTTTTATCCAATAATGAGCAATAAGAAATGAACAATCAAACACATACACAATACACCAGTGTTTTACGTGG
>CBVK0102778709.1:0-16857 GCA_900067695.1 Picea abies
CGAATGAAGAATAGCCAACATCTCTTTCTTTTTAGAGATAGGCTACCCCATTCTTCCAGTTTTTGTTCTACATTTTTTTTCTCTCTTGTTCATTAATATAAGTTGTTTTTCACTATATTTATGTGTTTTACGCATTATCTCTGCGTATTTTCTTGTTATATATTGGTTATAATTTTGTCTTCATGTCTTTCTCAAAATAATCTGGGTCAAGGACATATAATTTCTTCATCTCAAATCTTAGATCTCAGAGACATATTTATAACGGTTAAAGCATTTGTCAAACAATTTTTTTATGAGAGAGTTACAACCCAAACAATGGAGGGTAAATTTTAAGACCTAGTTAACTTCTGAGGGCCATAAATTCCTACTTTAGAATCAAATTGAGGCACATGAGTAGTCTATGGAAATTTATTGAGCCATAGATGATAGCCATGGAGCCTAATTGAAATTATGGGCATACTGAAAATGTATAGGAGGGAATAGAGGGTGCATGTAGCATTCAGAGCCAAAAATATTTATTGTCCTGAAACTTTAGCAGGTTGTATCTATTAGCCTGGAACCCAAATAGAGGTGAAACTTGGAAAGATTGTCCAAATTATAATGATGAAAGAACCTAGTTGGGGTCCTGCCAAAATTGTAAATGAGAAGGTACAAAGATGCATAAATACAAATCAAAATTGCACCTGGTTAAGGTGTGAAGATAAGGAATTCATGAGTATTGGTCAAATGCTCATAAATTTTTGCTCATAACTCAAAATTGAGCAAGGAAGTAGTAATTGGAAATGTCTTGGATAGAGGAGTCCAAATTTCCACCTAGAAAATTAAATTGGACTATTAAATTCACAAGGAATCAAAATAAAGGATTTTGATACTCTCATAGAGCAGAGTTGTGCCTAGTCTGCATAGTTTTCATAATTGTTTAGTCTAACAAATCTTGTTTCCTATACATTTTGCAGAGTTAACAACAATCAGATCAAAATGGGATCAACATAGAGTTTACAAGCATGGAAGGCCTAGAAGGTGCACAGAGGGATTACAACCATGAAGATGAGATCAAAGGGATGTATGTCAGTATGGGTAATGAAGGTACAAAGTCAAATGGACATGGAGAAGGCAAGGAATAAATCATAAACTTGGTTGAGACCATAAAAATTTTGCAAAAGGATGTCCAAAGTTATAAAGCTGATAATGAGAGGCTTATGAAATACAAGGAGTAGTAAGAAGGTTTGAACATCAAGTTAATGCAAAGTTTGGACAAAATAGAGAAGGATATGGATAAGGAGACTAAGTCAAGCAACCCCAATATCTAAGACTCCTTATAGGATGAGTATACCAAATTTGAAAGAATTGCAAATGCAACTTGAGGAGATTTTCAAGAAACAATATATATTCCTAGGTGTGTCACCTTGGGGTACCCCAATGCTATTTTTGAAAAAGAAAGATGGTACCTTGAGGCTTCACATCAAATTTTTAAATTTGAACAAGGTAATTGTGAAGAACACGTATCATTTTCCAAGGATAGACGACCTCTTTGATCAGTTGAAAGATGCTAAGATATTCTCCAAGATTGATCTCAGTTTAGGCTATCATCAGGTGAGAATTAAAGAATAATACATCAACAAGACTTCATTTAGAACAAGATATGGCCATTATGATTTCACAATGGTTCCATTTGGGTTATCGCATGCACCAACTAGCTTCATGTGTCTGATGAATGGTATTTTCAGAGAATACTTGGATACATTTTCCATTGTAATTTTAGATGACTTACTTATTTACTCAAAATATGAAGAAGAGCATGAGCAACACTTGAGGATGGTGCTATAGGTATTGAGAGAACATCAATTGTATGAAAACATGAGAAAGATCTCATTCTAATAGAGTTAAATTTATTACTTGGGTCATATCATTTTAGAGGAAGGAATAGTAGTGGACCTAGAGAAAATAAAAGAAATTAAAGGTTGGACAACACCAAGGAATTCCTTAGAGGTGAGATCTTTCATGGGACTTGAAGGATATTATAGAAGGTTTATTGAAAGCTTCCCCAAGATTACACACCCAATCACATATTTGAAATGTAAAGGTGTGAGATTTGAATGGACTATTGATTGTGAAAGAAGATTCAAACACTTGAAATATTTGTTGAGTAGTGCACCAATTTTGAGAATTTTCGACCCTAATGAAGATTTTGTAGTATGCACTGATGCATGTAAATAAGGGATTGGTCAATTCCTTAGTCATAATGGGCATGTGTTATGTTATTAATCAAGGAAATTAAAGGAGCATGAAAGGAACTATGATACTCATGATTTGGAACTGTCAGCCATAGTGCATGTCCTGAAGATGAGGAGACACTACCTTATGGGGAAAACATTTGAGTTGAGTATAGACCATAGTGTTCTGAAATATTTATTTGGATAACCAACTTTAAATGCCAGGAAAAGAATATGGTTGGAATTCCTCAATGAATATGACTTCGATATAAAGAATACCAAAGGTAAAGAGAACAAGGTGGTTGATGCACTCAAAAAAAGGGTGCATGAGATGAATGCTACAACCATTAGAATGTATCAAACACATTTGAAAGACAAAATTCTAGAGGCTGCAAAATCAGATCAACGATACATGGAAATACAAGAAAAATTTCAGCAAGGTAACTTACAATATAAAACTAAGGACTATAAGCTGGAAAAGGATGAAATTCTCATGTACAAGGGCATAATTTTGTGCCAAATTATCAGGAATTGAAAAATATGATATTAAAAGAAATGAATAATGTGCCTTATGTTGGGCACCCAGGTTACCAGAAAACTATTGCAGCTATCAAGAGCCAATATTATTGGCCATTCATGAAGAAAGAAGTTGTTGATTTTATTTCCAGGTGTTTGGAATGTAAAATGGTCAAGGATGAGAATATACATCCAATTGGTTTGCTACAACAATTGCCCATTTATGAGTGGAAATGGGAAGTTGTAACAATGGATTTCATCATCAAGCTTCCCAGAAAAAATGAGCATGATTCCATCATGGTGGTGGTGTATAAGCTTACTAAAGATACCCATTTTATTCCAATAAAGCTCACTCATAAGGAAGCTATCATTGTTGATATTTATAAGAGAGATATTTCTAGGCTACATGGTGTGCCTAAGACAATTGTATTTGATAGAGATACTAAATTTACATCAAATTTTTGGAAGGAATTTGGAACAAATCTGAATTTTAACACAACTTATCATATAGAGTCAGATGGGAAAACAGAAAGGGTAAATCAAGTGATAGAAGAAATGCTAGGGATATATGTGATGGATAAACCATCAAAATGGGAGGATTATTTTCATTTGGAAAAATTTTCTTACAACAATGGGTATCAAAATATATATAAAGATGAGCCCATTGGAGTAACTTTATGGAATAAAGTGCGACACCCCAATGATATGGGAAAACCTAGAAGACATAACAATGGTTGGACCAGAATTACTCAGGCAAATGGAATAGCAGATGGTGAAAATAAAATAGAATTTAAAGGCTACCCAGGACATGAAACAAATCTATGCTGATAAAGGTATAACTCATAGACATTTTAAAGTGGGTGACCATGTGTTCTTAAAAGTAAATGCTAAGAGAATTTCCCTGAAGTTGGGAAATTGTTCAAAGTTGGTAGCTCGTTATTGTGGGTTGTTTGAAATCCTGGAGAGGATTAATCCTATCAAATACATGCTTTCCTTACCTACATCAACGTGTATTCATAATGTATTCCATGTATCATTGCTTAAAAAGTATGTTCTTGATGCTAAACATGTCATTGATTGGAATGTGATTCGGGTGGAGAAAGAAGAAGACTTTGAAGTTTATCATGTATGCATATTGGATTAGAAATTCAAGATACTTTGGAATCAAGAAATAGGATTGGTAAAGGTCCAATGGAACTATTACGGTCCGAAGAATTCAACCTAGGAACATGAGGATGCTACTCGGGAAAAATAACCACATATTTTTGAAGACTTTTGAAGTTTTGTTTGTACATGTGTATGTAATGAATCGAGGATAATGCATAGATAAGGGAGAGGGGAATATAATACCCCTAGGTTGAACACCATTGTAAATATAAATGTAATTGTACATATAGGTTGTTGAGATAGAATATTGAAAGTTGAGTGAGCCTATTTTTGTAAAATGTAATCAAACTCAGTTTTTAATGAAAACACATCAATGTTGTAGACCAACCAGGTAAAAGAGTATGGGGGGATAAAATCCACTAGTATGGGAAATGGGGAGGATAAGAGTCTAGGGAAAAGGGGATAATATAAGGGGCTTAAGGTAAAATGAATATTTTATTAATATTCCTAAAAATACAAAGGATAAACTATGGATATAAAATATATCCTAAGTTCTAAATTGGGAAACATATCCCATGTGGGCCCAAGATATTTTCCAACATGACAAGTGTCAAGTTGGGAACATGAAAATATAATTGGGTGGATTTAGTCTATTTGGATTTCATTCCATTATCATTATTCTTAACATCACCCTCTCTTACAAAAATAAAGGGGTACTAAGAAAAAAAATAAAAGTTTGACACTTGTGCCATGTCAACAAGGAGAAAGGGGTACTAAGAAAACAAAGAGGTTGAAAGATATGCACACCCAGCATGGGTAACACATCACCTAAGAGAAAGGGGTACTATGTAAAATATAATTTCAACACCTATGCCACAAAAAAAGGGTGACACATCAACAAATATAAATGGGTACTAAGAAAAATAAAATTGTTATACGTGTTCCATGTCAACTAGGAGAAAGGGGTACTAATAAAATGAAGAGGTTGAAATCTATGCAAACTCAGTAAGGGTGACATGTCACCAAAGAGAAAGGGGTACTGAGGAAAAGAGAAGTTCAACATATATGCAACATGAAAAAGGGTGACACACCAATAAAGATAAATGGGTAGTAAGAAAGATAAAAGTTTGACACCCCACACCCATGCCATGTCAACACGGAGAAAAGGGTATTAAGAAAATGAAGAGGTTGAAAGCTATGCCTGATCAACAAGGGTGACACGTGACCTAAGAGCAAGGTGTACTAAGGAAAATAGAAGTTCAACACCTATGCCACACAAGAAACAATGACACACCAACAAAGGTAAAGGGGTACTAAGAAAAATCAAAGTTTGACACTTGTGCCATTTCAACAATGAGAAAGGGGTATGTTGACTGTCAGAATGACCCGTTCAATCAAATGAGGGAAAATTCCCGATGGTAGGTCCCAATTAGACCCTTTTTTGTTTGGAATAACTTTCTTGACTAGATTTTGGCCTAGTTACCAATTTAACTAATATAGTAACTAAATATGAATATGAGAACCGAAGTGTCTTAGATTAATTAAAACTAAAAATCCTAACTAACTAATTCTGAGCTAAGATGAATGATTACAATTATAAGATGTAGTCTCTATTTAATTATAAGATAACATATCCTGATCATGGGCAAACTAAAATGGATGAATACAATGAAATGTTTATATATATATATATATAGATAGATAGATAGATAGATAGATAGTTATATTTAAGTAAAAAAGTAGAACCTACTATATTAAGTTATTAGAGAAATATTGACAAAATACACAGAGATATAGTTTTGATCCACCAAAAATGTTGTTGGTTTACCAGAAACCAACACAGTTTGGAAAATTGTTTTGCCCTCTGTCCTTCCTGAAGGAAACCAGGACAGATGGCCATAGGTCAAGTGCACATGTAGCAATAGCATGATTAAACATAAAACAAACTAGCATAGGAGAACCTAGATACCCAGTGACCTGTCGCCCTTGCCTGTCTGCCACGTGGACCTGGCTGGGATGGTGAATGGATGCACACAAAATGGACATTTCCTCTTTGCTGGAGCATTAGAGTACACATCAAGGAGCAAGTCCAGACGTTGTCCCATGAGAAGGGCTCTATGCTCCTAGTCTGCCATGTGACATCAGAGTTCGAAAACCAGAGCCAGATGGTCTGCATGGAGGAAAGGGCCCTGCAAGTCATTACCTGCTTCGTTGAATATTACGTTCCCCGCTTCCACATTCATCCCAGCTTTGGCTTCAACCTCAGACAGTTCTGGACCGGCCGCTTCCTTCTTCATCCCTGGTCCAGTCTTGTCCACACTCCCTGTGGTGCAAGTCTTTTCCCGAGCTTCGTCCTTGATCATTTCCTGCTCAGCATGGCTGGTGGAGATGTAGACACCCATCCATAGTATCTCCTCAATGATGCACACAGGGAAATCTTCTTTCGTCTCATCTTTAGGACTGCTTCCAACCTGGGAGTCCGGCGCCATGGCTTGGGGTTCCGGGGTGGTCATGAATTCCTCCATGAACGACGTTTCTTCAACATAGCAGGTAGGAAACTCATTCACGGCTCCATCCTCCAGCCTTCTTCCAGGCTCAATTGCCATGGTTTGACTGCTATGCTCTGTCCCAATCTCAACAATAATGACATGCAGAGCCAATTGGTCAGTGCGAGCCCTCTTCCAGAGAATGGAGGTCACCATCGACAGAGCACGCTCTAGTTTCTCCATCGATAGAGTGCACTCTAGTTTCTCCCTCCTTTGCCTCTGCTCTTTGTGGGTGTACCAGGCCGAGCCACAATGAGGCCTACCTCGCTTCCTGGTCATGGTTGCCGAGTGGTATATAACAATGCAGAGAGGATGAAACAAAACGAGAGTGAGCCGAGACGATAAGGAACCAGAGCTGCACCAGAGCTCCCAACCGACGAGGAGGCCCAAAACAAGAGCAAACCAGCTCTGTCCAGGCGCTCGAAAATACAAATTGCCAAAAACCGGATTCGTTTGTCTATCCATAGACCCTGTCATGCTGAGTGTGATATGAGTGAGAGTTTTCGCGCAAGGGAGGAGTCCCTCCTCCGTTTAGCGGCTATAATGGCCGTCTACCATTGTAAATGCGGAGAGGATGGGTGGCAGCCATCAACATTTATGCTGTGGTTCAATGCAGAACCAGGTGGCGAGGTATTGCCGCATGTCACCCCATCCGAGACATTATATTATTTTTTTAGTTACATATATTTTTATTATAAAAGTTTTGTTTGTATACAAACTTATTACAATATATTATATTATTGACAAACTAGACATAGAGTAGTTTCTTTGCAACTATTTTTCAAATGACATACATTCATTCGCTACAACTTATAATCACTTATGGTCGTGTAATTCCATGACCATAAGTTTCATCCATCCTTCAAGCTGGTAAAGTAAATATATAAATTTGTAGGGTTAAAGCATCATGTGAACTATTTGGTGTTTCGACGAGGATTATCTATTGGGTTAAGAACACTTTTCCTCTTTAATTTTATAGTACATTTTAATGTAATTTGAATATGGGTTGGTATGTATGTTTGAAGTCCATGTATTAGTTTAGTATAATTAGTTATATTTATATGTATTTGATAAATTCGCATAGTTTAGTATAATTAGTTATATTTATATGTATTTGATAAATTCGTATAGTGCATCTTAGTGATTAATTATATAATTAGACACACCATGATTGTATAGGTTGGTATTTATGTTTGAAGTCCATGTATTAGCTTAGGATTATTAGTTGTATTTACTTGCATTTGATAGATTCACATGGTGCATCTTGAGTGATTAATTAAATAATTACACACCACGATTGTAAGGGAAAAATATTTATGTGAGCATATTTATATGTAAAGTGTCATATACTTAGATGGCATTGAGATTTTTATAATATTTATTACAATTAGTTGATGATAAATGATGGTTTCTTATGTTATGTTCCTACCTTAATGACTTGTCACAATTGTTTTCTTATTACTCTAACATATGTGTGCTATGTGCTATGTATGCTTTTGCTTCATGTTATTTATGATTAGGATTTGGATAGTTAATATATGTGAGTTAAGACGTGTTAATAATTTCTATATATTCATGTAGTGATATATCACCAATCACTTGACAATTTCTTTCTCACACAAAGACATATATAGATATAGAGAGACTCATTACTATAACATGTCATGCAAATGCATTGAAAATTATTATTGCACAAAGAGGTGCATTTTATAACTTAATTGGGGGATGTATCATGAGTGAATAATTAAGTATAATTTTAATTTTACATTGTATTTACATATTAGAAAAATAATATACTTTAATATTAATCTACTTAGATCCATTTTAATCCCACATCTATTAAACACAAAGAGGGATTTGATCCATCTAGGTGATTGATAAATCATATGTTAAATGACTTCAGGTTGGTTTATAAAATAATAGAAATATTATAATTTGTGATTAGAACTTTGGAATGTCCTTTAGAATCTGGGTATTTTTTTGGATTTAAACATATTGATCCCTCCTTTAGAAGAACAATTTATCTAACACAAGTTTAATACACGATGCATAAGTGTTAGAATTTGGTGTTCACCCTTTCTTGTCAAACAAAAACTTGGTGATGATTATAAATTTTCAATGCCCATCGCTTTACATTCATACAGACTAATAGGCTATCTACTTATGTTCATATTTAACACCCACTAATGTATGGAAGTTGCCATGCAATTTTTGGTTTTAACTATTTTTTATCTACTTGTGATGTGATGGACTCATTATTTTACTCTTGCTAATTCTTCTATGATGCTAACTTACATCTACAAGAGATGCATGTGTTCACCTAAGATGGTACATGGTGAAAAGACCCCTTGATGTACTTGTATTACCGAGTTGATATTATTGATTAGAAATTAATGTTCATTGTTGATTATGGATGGTTACCTGCTTACTAATTATTGTTAATAATGATTGGTCAAGTGCTAGCCAATGCTTATGAATATCACCCCTTAGTGGATAAAGGATGGGAGTTATTTAATGACTAGTTTTCATTAGTGAATTGTTGATGAGTTGAGGAAGGATTATGCACATAGTTATGATGATGTCCGTTATTTATATTGCATGCTGATTATATGGTACATGTTTTATACTATTGGAAAAGGATAACCTACTACATGACTAAGACATTGACAAAGGATTTGAAATTATGCCCAGGTGGAAATGGGGCTCATGTTCAATCAGGTGAACCACTGTTCCTAGTTCATAGAAATATTGGAGAAAGGAAACTGACTTGGAAAATGCTTATTATAATTAACTCGACTAAAAATACTTAAGGGGAAGAGTTGTGATTGTTACACATCAAAATTACTCACTTTAATGATGACCTATTATCGTCATGACTAGTGTCACAAGTGTCGCATTATTGGCCTTAAGTGTCGCAAACATCATACTGCCATATTTTCTATGTCGTGTCTCTAACGACATCACAAGGACACTTAAGACATCTTCAAAGACTGGTTTAAGGAAGAGAAATCATTTGATGAAGAGTACAAAAAATTTTCCATGAAGAAAACTACTTAAAAATAAATTTTGGAGGGCAGCGCTCCCCTACCCACTGTCAGGGAGTGCCAACGCTCCCTATCCTTCTTTGGGGGAGCATTGCAAGGATCTGTGCACCCTTTTGGGGGAGCGCTGGCCTTTTTTGAGAGAATTTTGGACTGTTGAGGGAAATTAGGGAAGAATCCCCTTAATCTCTAGAGTTGGTTGGATTCAAATCTGAGGTCAAGGATTGATCGTAGGGAATATCCACAACTAAAGGAGAAGAATCCTCAACCTATCCTAAGAATATCTTAAGTGGTTAGGCCTCTCCAAGCCTATATAAGGAGGCCTCATGGTAAAATATGGAGATATTGTGAAGTATCAAACTTATGATCTCATAAGGGAGATATCATTAAAGCATCAACATTCTGTGTGTGGATTATTTGAGCAAGGATCTAGACAAAGAGAGCTTGGTGAAACTGCTGCACCTACATCCATGGCTGTAAGCACCTCACTTTGTTTTCATTAATACAAATCTATGCTTGGCCTGTTTCCTTTAAAGTTTGTGTACATTTCATGAACTTGTTTATTTCATAGATCTATTATGAAGCTAATCATGGTAGAGTAGGAAGTATCGTTGTTGTTGTTCAATATATTGCAGGACCTTCTGAAGAACTTGGAGATCAAGATCAGCCTGGATCGAGCAAGGACAAACCTCGGTGAAAGGTATTTACCCTTCTTCCTTCTTCTTCTTTGAATAGTTTAGCTTCATGCAAAGGAAATTCAATGTCCACAATAGCACTTTTCTGTCTTGGTCTTAGGAGTCTATAGCCCAAGAGAGAATCCACTTGTCTGCAGGGGGATTTCTCTGTAACAATAATTCACTTTTTTCCCACTTCTTGACACTTGTATTTTCACTCATTATCCTTAATTTCCCCTTGAATGAACTAGAAATGATATGGATTGGATTATTATATTATTTTTCATCTATCTCAATTCTTTCAGAGTGGAAAAAATTGGAGCAATTAGCTTGCAGGGTCATTTTAATGGTAGGTCCCAGTTTGGAAAATTGGGGTTTGAAACATTCCGAAGCCATTTTGAGGCATCAAACGACATTTTTGGGGGTAAAAAATGCTTATCTCTAGCAAAGAACCCTTGATGCTATTCTACATTTTGAGACCTTTCCAACGATGCAAAAATCATGTCAATCCGAGTTTGTATGCAAAAGTTATGCCTCACTCAAGTTGACCTACCATGTTGACCACCATGGCATGAGTGGATGCCAGATCAACCCATATTACTCACACATATGGTGCTATTCATGTATGGACTCTCAAGAATATTCTAGAAGGTACAAAACCTTATCATAATTGAGGGTTGAGGAAGTCAAAACCCTACTCCTAGATGGCTATCAAATGGTTTTAAATACCGAGATCCTAGGAGGAGAAGGGGTTCCATTGTTTAGCATTGTATTTGTTCCATAGTTGAGTGGAGCACCTAGGAGTGGTATTTTGAGAGCATGAAAGGGGAGGAGATATTCTATAGCAACCATGTAGACCACAATGTCAAAGAAAACTCCACTTAGAGTGCCTCTTTCTTTATACTTGCATTTAAAGAAAAGAGAGAAGGGAGAACTCACCATCTAGCTGGGTTTTCTCCCGTATTAGTTTTCCTAGGTTATAACTTGTGTTTATTTGTGGGTTGTGTGAGAGTATTTATTTTTGTTATCTATTTTTCACATTTCATCTATTTCATACATTTTAAGCATAAAACTAGTAATTAAAGAATATGGGATCTAAATGAAATTAACTTTCACAGTAAAGATTTAAGTATTTTACTAGGTATATTGTGATGAACTATCCAATGGAATATCTACAATAGTTTACAAATCACATTGGTATAAGAGCAAGGTTTCTTGAGGTATTTGCAGAAATTTGTAGGGATCCAAGAATCAATTTAAGAAGAAAGTAATAGAACCCTAGCCATGGCTGAAGAGTATGTTCATAACAACTCTTGAGATCTAGTAGAGGAGAGATTTTCGAGGTCAGACGAGAAAGCCATTGACATATATCACAATATTGTTGGATAGTTGGTTGTCATTGATGTCAACCTTGGTCAACCCTAAAAGAATCTTTGAAGCAATTTTGGAATCATCTAGAAGTGATGGGTGTATTTGGAGAAGTATCCAAAGTGGTCCCCTTATGGTGCATCTTTAACCATGGCCCTAACGGGAAGACGCTTTGAAGAATTCTACAAGAAGCCTTGGAAATATCACTAAGTGGTTAAGTGGTTGACAAGCCTAGAGGTGTGGTCATGAATCTTGAAGCTATTTGAAAAAAGAAGGATGAAGAACATGGCACATGTATGAAAAACCCTCATAGATGGATAGTCCTCATCATGATGTTTCCAACAGTAGGTGGTACACCACGTGGTTCCTCATGGTTGAGAAGTTACAATCTCTTGAAATGGAAGTCCTGAAGTAAGGTTAAGAAGCCCATAAATGGTTGTAACAAGAAGTGACAAGTTGAATCCCAAATTAAGGAAAAGAAGATAAACAGTTACAACAAGATATTATAGGTCGGCCCTAAAACAAGTAAAGGTGTTTCTTAGAAAAGTATAAATACACTTCAAGGATTCTCTCATTTGTACAAGAAATTTCATTGGATATCTATCAAATGAGAAAGTGATTTCGTGGTGAATCTAATGTAGCGAAGGAGTGCGAAGGGAAAGTATTGGAGATGTATATGGGATAAGGGTGTCTGTAAAACCCTATCTGAGTTGACCCCCATGGGTCAGATATAGGGTGTCCGGTGAGGACCCCCCATAGGTTGTATGAGGCTTGTCACATGAGGCCCTACGAGATGACTGTTCTTGTCCAGCGAGGCTATGGAAAAGATTGATGAAGGTGCTATTTTTGTTGATGCCAAATTCGATGAAGGGTTGGTGACCTAAGATTTGTGTACCAAGTTTTCTACATGATAAAAATGTATGTTTTTCATATGGTTTGAGGCTTGTATCATGGATGGATTGGAACATTCTTGAAGCATGTATTGGAGGCCTTTTGGAACATGGTTGCATATGTTTGAGGTACATGTCCGTGTGATGTTGGTACATGTTGAGGCACATCTTGGTGATGTTATGACACATGGTTGAGGCATATATTTGGTATATGCATTGCGACATGTCTTGGTGATGTTATGGCATATATTTGGTATATAGTTTGAGGGATATATTTGTGATGTTGATACATGCTTGAGACATATCCTTGGTACATCGTTATATATGTTATGGTACATTGTTAGAGGTATATCTTTGTGATGTTGACACTTGCTTGAGGAATATCCTTGGTATATGGTTTTGGATGTTATGACATATGATTGAGGCATATATTTTGGTACATGGTTGAGGCATATATTTGGTACATGGTTGAGGCATATCATGAATGATCTGGCATATGGTTGAGGTACAATTTTGGTACATGGTTTATGGAGCATATGGCACATGCTTGATGTATATCTTAGCACTTTGTTTGGGTTGTTGATGTTGGGCATATGTTTTGAGAGATTATCTTAGCATATGATCTATGTGAGTGGATTTGGTTGATGACAATGATGTCTTAGTATCAATGATAGTGACAATATTAGTGATAGTGACAGTGATAGGGACAATGACAATGACAGTGACAATGCTAGTGATAGTGACAAAGACAGTGTTTGTTGAAACACACATTAACACTAAGGGGGTGAATCAGTGTCTGGAACTTTTGAATTATTTTCACACTTTCATAGATTAATTGAATTAACTGAATAAGATATAAGTAACAAAATTAATTATTCATAAACATGTATAACACAAAATATATGAAGTAGATAACATATATTTCTTTTATTTATTTAACTTAAATGAATACAAATAAAATAAATCCTTTAATATCCTCAACTTCAACTGAATATGAGATATCCAACTCTTTGATACAAAACCCATAATGTAGTTCTCAGATCTGACTAATAAATGAGGAATCCAACCCTCAAAACAAGACTCAACTTGTTAATATTAGATCCAAAAGAGATGTGAGGAGTCCAATCCTCATGACAAGACTCATCTTGTAAACATGCACCAACCTGATAGAATGAACTTTCATTCAATCCATTATATATATATATACCAAGAAACACTTATATTCACCACCACTTCTGGTTTATATAGTATTTCAATAGGTATAGGATTAATTCTGTATGAGGCGCTTCCTTCAACCCAATGTTCAAATGACCATGGGCTCGCAACCTCAGGTTTATTCTCCATTTGTGCTTCCTCTTTAAGCTCCTTACCTTACTATATGACTATCTCTAGAACCACGTCTTTCTTACTGCATAATTCTTCCCCTTTTTTTTTCTTTTCTTTTAGCCCCCATATGTCTAATGCTAGGACCATGTTCTCTGGGCTTCGACGCTCCAAAAATTTTCTTCTTTTCACCAAATTCTTGTTATCACCGAAGTGATATCTTTTAGAGTGTTACAACTCGAGAAACTTCAATTCACGGATTTTAATCCTCATTGTTGATCACAGTTTCATATCAATGGTCTGATCATTCTTTTAAAGGACTCATTTCTCACAATTTTCTTATCCTTATCCAATGGTTGGGATTAAATCGTGAGATGGACGACTATCATTTCCTCCAGTACTTTGCATCTTCAGGTTTTTTTTTCTTTTATTAACTTCTTCTAGATTTCGTCGAAGTGCCGAATATGCTCATCACCATACATATTACATTTTGGTTTACGACTGGATTTTCTCGCTCCTGTAGATCTTTCATGATCTAGATCAATGGACAGGTTTTAATCATCCAATAAGTGGACGACTGCACTTTGCTTTGGGAATTCCTAACTTTGGCCCTGTTTATCATATATTTCCACTTTGTCATCCAATGGTCAAGATAAATCTTGAAAGAGACCCGATTCCAGGATATTCATGCCTTTTCTTAGTTCCAATTATGGCCGAAATGGTGGAGTTCTGATCAACCATTGATATTACCTTTTTTTTCGATGGCTATATCTCCTTGTACTTATTTGACCACATTGACTAATCCAACGATCATGACTTAATCTTATTCCACTGACTTAATCCAACGACCGAGAAATATTCTTGAGAATCTTAAATCAATGACCGACGTTATTTCGTGACTTCAACCTTCGATGCTTTGGGTATGTTTGATGGTAGGAGAAGTTGGATATCCCTAGAGGTTGTAATATCGAAGTGACATGGCTTGCTGGAATCACTGTTGACATGGCACTGGCTAAGTGGCTGCCATGTGTTTTTTTCTTTTATTAACTTCTTCTAGATTTCGTCAAAGTGCCGAATATGCTCATCACCATACATCTTACATTTTGGTTTACGATTGGATTTTCTCACTCCTGTAGCTCTTTCATGTTCTAGATCAATGGACAAGTTTTAATCATCCAATAAGTGGATGACTGTACTTTGCTTCGGGAATTCCTAACTTTGGCCCTGTTTATCATATATTTCCACTTTGTTATCCAAGGGTCAAGATAAATCCTGAAAGAGACCTGACTCTAGGATATTCATGCCTTTTCTTAGTTCCAATTATGGTCGGAGTGGTGGAGTTCTAATCAACCATTGATCTTACCTTTTTGTTCGACGACTAGATCTCCTTTTACTTATTTGATCACATTGACTAATCCAATGATCATGACTTAATCTTATTCCACTGACTTAATCCAACGATCGAGAAATATTCTTGAGAATCTTAAATCAATGATCGACGTTATTTCATGACTTCGACCTTCGATGCTTCGGGTATGTTTGTTGGTAGGAGAAGTTGGATATCCCTAGAGGTTGTAATCTCAAAGTTACATGGCTTGCTGAAATCACTATTGATGTGGCATTGGCTAAGTGGCTGCCATGTGTCACCTAGATTTGTTACTTTTGTATACCTAAAGTGCCATCTAGACCTTGACACTTGTCACCATATGATTGGGCCACATTTCCTTGCTGACGTGGTCTTCCTGATGTGGATATCCTGGAGTGTCATATGTGTTTTTCTTTTGGATCATTACTCTAGATCAGATGGTCTAGTTTTCACCCGAATTCTTGATCCAACGACCCTCATTCACTTCGAGACTTCGGGGCTCTAGCCTTCGAGTTAACTTACATGTTTCAGACTCCTTTTTTCCAAAGTGGTCAGCGGCTAAGTTGAACACCATTGGACCTGCCTATCCTCATCCAATGGTCACCATGCATTGCCCATATCTGATGGCCCTCATTCAATTCAAGACGTTGGGGCTCCAACCTTTAGGTATTCTTGGTTTTTCTAAACTTCTTATCGCTGGAGTGGTAAGTGGAAAATTTGACTGCCTTATTTCTTTTAGTATGATATGATGGTTCAAAATTTATATTCCATATTGAGGGTCAACGTTTAATTCTAGATTAAATATTGATCTAACGGATGAGAATTCATTCGAAGCTCCCTCCTGATCGACAATTGGCATTTATTTCATGACTTCAAGATTTTGTGGATTCTTCCTTATCTCCAGTAATCCCCAAAGTGGCGAAGTGTCGAAAATTACGCTATCCTTCCACTTGGATTCGATCAATGGTTGATATTTCTACCTTGTTTCCACTAGTGATCAGATAATTGTGAACATTCCTAAACTTTATTCCTATCTCTGATCAATGGTCACGATCACTTGAAATCTTTTTTCACACAATTTCTCTATCTGCATAACTCTGTTTCGACTTCACTTGAATGCACTAACTCCTCCTAATATTTAGGAACATAGGATCATTGTTGATCCTATAGTGATCAACAATGATCACAAATTGATTTTGCCCCAAGGTGATCTTCGTTTTTTTTCTCTGATTATTGTACATGATTTATTCATGTTTCCATCAATGAAAACACACAATCAATAATTCCAACAATCTCCCCTTTTGGCATTAAGGGAAACATATCTATAAAACAAATACTTTTTCTCCCCCTATCACTGATTTCATTTTCAATTTGGAATATTGAACTTTTATTGATACCAAATTTGTTTTACTATTTTTCTCACCCTTTGACATCAATGACAAAGAGTTAAAATTTTACTGCTCTTCTCCCCTTGTGAATGTGCCAACTGTTGTCTCAATATATTGGGATTTTGTGTTTAAATAGGGAGTCTTATAGATACCAATTTTTTGTAGTGATCAAGTCTTTTAAACCTAATCCAATGACTTCCTCATTTGATGAACAAATTAAATACTTGCCGTAAGTTTTTACTTTTTCATAGGGTTTTACTGTCTTTTCCAAGTTTGTTATAAAGGACAAGGGTGTGAATCTTACTGATCTTCTTGATATGTTTCTTTATTCTTCTTGATATTCTGATCTTTCATAGGAATACCATTGATCAATACCAATTAATTTAATTTCCATTCTTCAACCAATTTAATATCTTATTCATAGT
>CBVK0102778746.1:0-10150 GCA_900067695.1 Picea abies
TTAATACATATGTCTTATCAAATAACTAATATACAACTATCATTTGTCCTGCACAATTAATCCTAATAGATCCTTAACTAAGTGATGCTTTACATATTCTCTTTGTGGACCTATTTGATATTATAGGGCCATTTGCATCATGAATCATCCATAAGGCATCAAATTTAAGGGAAAAGACATTATTTTTCACATGTGGGCCATATTAAGCCCTAATACAATCCCTAGTGTGAAAGGATTATAATGGCTAAGGTTCATTATTAATATTTAAAAATATTAAGGAAACTCAATAAATAAAATAAACAAAAGTCTATGTGTAGAAATTATAGGGAGCTTAGTCACCATATTTGATGTAATGATTGTAACATGCAACCAAACACTTTATAAAATTAATGCCAAATTAAGCAATACATTTAAAATTAGTTCCATTTAAAATACAAAAATTCAATTACTCAATCATCTTTTTCTTACACCCCAAGGGAATGTCTAAAGGTAGACCCAATGCAAGGTGTTTTTGACGAGAGGTTAATGGTCTACAAAAATTTTACTTTATTAACAACTTGTCACCAAGAAACAAACTACGTATTGCATGCACAACAAAAAATATGGATGCATTCCTTTTCATGAAGAACTCTTTGTCATTGGAGTGTTCCTCAAAGGAAAAAAAAATCACTAGATAATGAGGCCCTACAACTATTTATGAGCCCTACGATGTTCCCATGAGTTTGTGGACAATTGTCGATATATAACGGGCTTTTCCTGTTAAATTTTCTAGAAGTACAACCATTCATGCACATACTATAAATGGAAATGCCATATTTATATTTGACAATATTCAAGTCATCGGACTGACTATAAAGAGGACCACAAAATGTCATAAGTGTCATTCATTGTTTGGGAGGAATGAATACATGTGAAAGGATAAACCTAAGATTTGCAACATCTATTTTAGACTTGGAAATCATATAACTATTACCACAAAAAGAGAATTTGGTTCCAACATGGGGCACGGGCATGGACAACAACCAAGCGCCATACAAACCTTGGTTGTAACAGGTTTGGTATTTACTTTGCAGATGGATAGGAAGAGGAAATTCATCTTTACCTTAAAAAAAATTGAACAAACTTTGGTGTGTACTTGGACATTTTTTCTCTAAGCTCATACAACTTTTTTGATCTCCTAGTAGTGATGTTTTGGGTAGTATTGATATTAATTAATTGGTTTATGCAGTCCCAACCACCACCATGTTTTTTAGGACAATAAAATTTGACATGGAGTCATTAGATAACATGGACATATGATACTTCCCCCCCCTAAAAAATTTAATTTTACATAATGTGCATGCATCTTATGACATTAGTGTTCTATGTAAATTCTACGATTACTAATATTCATCCTCATATTTTTTGTAATCATGTAATCAAAATCATTTTGAAAACATATGACTTATTAAATAACTAATATACAATTATCTTATGTCTTCCACAATTAATCCTAATAGATCCTTAACTAAGTGATGCTTTCCATATTCCCTTTGTGAGTCTATTTGATATTATAGGGCCCTTTGCATTATGAATAACCCATAAAGCATCAAATTTAAGGGAAAAGACAATATTTTTTACATGTGGTCCAGATTAGGCCCTAATACAATCCCTAGTGTGCAATGCTTATAATGGCTAAGGTTTATTATTAATATATATAAATGTAAAAAATATTAAGCAAATTCAATAGATAAAATAAACAAAAGTCCACGGTGGTCTATGAAAGTTATAGTTTATTAACAACTCATCGGCAAGAGACAAACTATGCATTACATGCACAACAACAAATCTAGATGCATTCCTTTTCACAAAGAACTATTTGTCATTGGAGTATTCCTCAAAGGAACAATTTGCACTAAATAATGAGGCCCTCTAATTATTTATGAACCATGTGATGTTCCGATGAGTTAGTGGATGACCGTTGATATATAATAGGTTTTTCATGTTAAAGTTTCCATAAACATAACCATTCATGCACATACTATACATGGAAATGGTATGTTTGTATTTGATAATATTTAAGTAATCAGACCGACAATAAAGAGGACTTCAAAATGGCATAAGTGCCATTGATTGTTTGGGAGGAACAAATACATGTGAAAGGATAAGCAACCCAGGATTTGCAACATCTATTTTAGACTTGGCAATCATATCATTATTACCACAAAAAGAGAATTTGGTTCCAACATCAGGCACATACATGGATGACAATCAAGTTCCATACAAAGCTCGGTTGTAACAAGTTTGGTATTTACTTTGTAGATGGATAGGAAGAGGAAATCATCACTACCTTCCAACAATTGAACACAATTTTGTGTGTACTTGAACATTTTTTCTTTAAGCTCATACAACATTTTTTTATCTCTTAGTAGTGATGTTTTGGGTAGTACTGATATCGTACTTTGGCTCACTATAAGAACTCTTCGTTGACTCAACAAACGGAGACAAGTTGGCCAATTTAGGACAAAACATAGTTGATCTGACTTCCAACTTTTCAAAAAAGGAGCATATGGAAGTGTTCCTACGTGTCTTTTCTATATCACCTATTGGATTATTGACCGCAATGGGAGGTATTAGACCATCAAATTTGGGTAGTTTACCATTAATATAATGAGACAATGTAACATGTCAAGGGTTCTTCTTCAACCCTTTACATTTTGAACAACCACATACCACTGGCGTGTCATAAAATATATTCAATTCATGATGTAATACCATTGACCCAGGCTGCAGGTTACTGGAAGATAGCATATTACAATTGGTAGGGTAAAGAAGTTATCCATTTTCATCAAACATTTTCATGTTATATATTTCTCTCCATAAGAGCTTGCAACATTTTTTCATTGGTGGAATATCTTGCTCATCCGAACTCGATCCCAATTTATAATCCTTCAAAATTCAATGAACAATTATTCAAATGCATGTGCATACATGACATAAATTCAATCAGAAAAATGAATTATAAACAAAATATAAACTTACTTCAAAAGGTGTGGGAGAAGTTGAAAAACTTGCAACAATATGGAATGAGCTAGAATATGAAGTATTGGTCATTTGATATTATAAAAAAAATTCCCTTGAGCCAAAACCATCATCAATACGTGTGTGAATATGATATTATAATTTATCGATGCTTTTATTTATTTTATAATGCACCAATGTGTCTATATATATACAACGCACCAATGCAGCCAACTATGAAATTCACTGAACCATTACATCTATTAAAACCTCTAAAAACCAAAATATCCTTAAATTTTAATCAAGGACGTTTGCATTTCTATTTTATCGATAAAATTGGTATCGGTGCATTGTTTTCTATATAATCATTGGTGTGCATGAATCGATGAGGCACAGCGATTTGGCGATAAATTTAATTTTTAAAATATATAGTTTAATAACTTTTTTTACATACAAATTGAAAAAACACAGTGAAAAAAGAGAGAGAATTTCATTTTTCAAAACGTATTTTTTAATAAATCAAAACATTATTCATTATTTCATTTTTTTGGTAGAATTTAGAGGGAGGCTTTGTGGAAGAGAGATTTACCACAAAATACTTTGAAGTGGCTGGATTTTTTTGAAGAGCCGAAATTGGAAGGGATCATTAGGGCACATAGAAATCTGCAGAGAAGAAATTTCAGGATGTGATTTCATTCTACTGATAATTTCAATCTTTCCCTATTTGATTTGAAAACTATTTTCAATGCATGTTAAAAATATATATAAGGGTTTCATAGTTACATTCAGTATTGGAAGTCATATCTTTCTTGTTGTTTTTTCTTGTTACCCTCTTTTTTAAGCAACATATTTTTATAAGGCTTATTTTTTTAAGAAATATATTTTTATAGGGGTTATTTAATTAATATGGGGCATTTGGTATCCGTTGCAATGGTACCACTCATTGCATCAGATCACAAACTTTGTCAAACCTGTCATTGTTAGAAAAAAAAAAATTAATTCCATGGTATGTAGTACACACTGTACAAGAAAATCGCCCTAGTGTGCACTATACAAAGGTATCGACCAGGTGCTCACTTTATAGAAAAGCACATCGTGGTGCATATATCTGTGAAAAGAACTGATTGGTCAAAAAATTAAATAGTATTGATTCCATATCATATGTGTACGAGTTAGAAATGTGTAATGACTAATAGTATGTACCAGTGCAAGTATATGTTTGACGCCTCGGTGTGAGTATATATTTTATGTCCCGGTGCGTTCTGTTTAATTAATTAAACTGAAATACCAGATTGTATAAAAATTTCATAATTTATATTTTTGATGATCCTTGATTATTTTAATACAAGATGGTTGATAGAAGTTCAAAGAAAACATATTATTGCATCGAGCACAATGGTATCTCATCCCAAGAAAAGAGGGAGGCAAGTTCCTTAAGTTTTATTAAAAATTTAATATATTTGAAATATTTTTAAGTTTAAATTAATGATGTGTATTTCTTAATGTGCGTCATGCAGAGCAAAAACTTGAAGAAAATAAATAAGATTATTCACAATCTTAGTGCAAAGAGCGTTAAATCTTTATGGAAATGTTGCAAAGAGAGGAAACATGTGGATCAAAAGGTAATCAACATTAAGTTTTTCTTTAACTTTTACTAAAAAGGAATTTCTTAACATTAATCACTAACAAGTTTTAAACACTCAATTTCACATTTTTTTAATGTTATGAAAGGACTGATAATGAGGGAATGGAATCTCATCCTAAGAGAAAAAAAATTGTTAAGGATGTAAATGATTATGATGGCTTGGTCATAATTTCATCTAGAGTGGTGCTCGAAGTTAATGAGAGGGGAAAATGTTTTTACAGAGCTTTGAGGGATATAGTGGAAAGAATGTATAGATGTAATTTACACTTACAATACAAAAATAAATCCAGTAACTCCAAGAATCAGGTTATATGTACACTACAAGAAGCATTTATGGAGCCATGGCCAATGAGACTCGTGGGACTTGCAATAGCAAAAACTTACAATAACAAAAAAGAATCACATAAAATGTATTATTACTAAACATGTTTTTTTATAACATGTTCCAATAATTACCAAATTAATTTGTTTTTCTATATTTACTTTCACGTCCATTTAAGAAAAAATTGTTGTTATTTTTCATTTCTTAAAAATATTATGAAAATTCCAAGCGAAAAAACGAGGGGAAATCCAATACATGTCAATAGGGATATCCAAAAGAGTGTACAAAGAGATGGTCAAAGAAATGAACATAATTGCATCACATGAGGATGCATCCCAACAACAACGTGCATCAGAGGTATGTGATCATTCATTTATTATTTCAACGTGCATCAGAGGTATGTGATCATTCATTTATTATTTTATGTACATCGAATTTATTTATCATATTAAATAATAATTTTCAATTGTTTTATTGCTGAAAATAAAATAAAATGGAACCCAATTAGCACATAAGACAGGACGACAAGGAAAAAAGGGTCGATTGCAAAGTTTGTGAGTACTCACATTTTTTACGTTACTTAAGTTTTCATATTTGTTGTGATATTTATATTTAAATAATTAATTTACATCTCCGTATGGGGTGTCAGCAGGTCACACATGCTCAATAGAGAGGGTGGCACCTTCCAGGCTTGCGTCGGCCACGTGACTAGCACCTGACGCGCCCCTCAGATTTTAATTCACCCCAATGATTGGATGTTGCATTCATTTCTGTGAGCTTTGGATTCGATGCTCCAGTGTGCCATTCTCTGCATTTTCATTAAGGCGATGGAGGAACTACTTTGGTCATCACCTTTGCGCTTATGCAACCCTCCAGTTTGGCTTCCTTATCATGTTGTTTCTCCTCGGCTGGACCATTATGCCTCCTCACTTCTTGTTGAACATCCCTCTAGTTTGCATCTCCCTCTGGTTTTCAGCTTCCTCTGGTGGCTCGTCTATGGGCTCTATGCTCCCTCATTCGTTTTCTATTCCTTACCAGACTCTATTGCACTACCTTCTTCTCCACTTCTATTGGTTATGCCTCTAATTCATTGGAAACCAAAACGAGGCCCCGTATGGTATTAGAACTAAGCGTGTACGGCCAACTGGACCCTCCTGTCATTTCTTCATCTCCTATCTCCTTGCCCTCCTCCTCCACCCAGTCCTTTCTGGGTCAAAATAGCCTTCCACCGCTTTCATCTCCTTGGGCTTGTCATGTGGAATGGTTTGACCTCCATGGTAATTCTTTGGGATTTTCTCTTGACCCAATTCAGGATTTGGATTCTTCTTCACAACCATCCACGGTCCCCCTGGTCTAGTCACTTGAGCATTTTGTCCCCTTTCCACCACACTCCTTCCCCTTTCCACCACCCTTCGTCCTTTCCCCTTTGGCGGAACCCCCAGCTTCCTTGGAAGAGCCTCTGGATAGCTTCATAAATGCACGGATTGTGCTTCATGCTCAAGTATTTGTGACTCAGTGTCGATATTACAATACCTTGTTTTTGTTGTCGAAAAGGATGTGGATGAAATGTGCTTTCGGTTGGAAAACATGGACAAGTGTTGGTTTCTTCTTTCACTTCTACTTCTTGGGCTGACCTAGGTTCATATCTGAACAGGTTTCCAACAAAACCCTCTAAAACTATCAATCCTCCTGGTAAACCAGAAGGCAACACAACACACAGAATGCACTGCGCAGTCTCACCCGAGATAGTTATATGGGTGGTTGCAATTATCAAGTGCTTGCAGTCTAGGAGTGAGTGGGGATCTGGAATTGTATTTCATATTCTCCATGCATTGATATGATTATTCATTCTAATATTCCTAGTACTCATTCATCTTTTAAGCCATGCATGCATTCTAAGGTATCTATCTTAACCATTCATTCATTCATTCATAAACTAACTAATGAAATGAAAGAATCATCACACTGGACAAAACTTTTACCGTGGTTCACCCCCTCCTAGGCTATGTCCACAAATATTTGGCTTATCTGCTCTTTTATTTAATTTTCTGCAAAATATGATGTTGCGCACACTACATCTCCCATCACACAATCATGAAAATGTTCACTAACTTCTTTGAGGCAGACTATATCACACCATGCTCCTCAAGCTGTGATCCAGACCTCAAGATCTGGCCTACTTGACTCTTCTACAACTCACCATCTTTACAAAAATATGAACTACCACCAACCGAACAGAACTACAATAGTCAAACTGAACTAGCATTCGAGCAAAACCCCGACCTAGGCCTCCTAGGTTATTATTTATACTAATTTATAGGCTTATATCCATTATTATGCATGAGCATCGCCTTCAAATTCAAATAAGCAAGCATGGAGCCAAGGATATGACATCTCAGCATGACAGAATTTCAAATCAACATTTAACTCAGAAACAGAATGAGTTGTTGAGATATTTTGGAAACAACAATTCTAAATATATCTTGTTTATAAAAGTATTGTATGATTGTAAGGAGTTGTAGATAGAGAGTGTCAACTCTTATCTGGTAATAAATAATAGTTATTGTAACAGGACAAGGTGGGTAACCGCTAGAAACTGATAGGATAGGTTGCAGACAAGACGGAGAAGATCTCGAGGAGCCACTCCTTAGATAGATTTGTTGTTGTACTATATTAGAAGGCAGAGTAGAAGAGAGTAGCAGAGAGAAGAAGAGATAGGAGGATTTCTCTTAGAGTGGTAGATAGAAAAAAAAATATGCAGTGAAGAACTTTAATACTATGTAATTTATTTCATGAATGAATAGAGCAGACAGAATTGTTCCAATTCCTTGGACAGTGTTCATTTTAAGGTGTAATTGAACGAATGGTGTATTATGTGTGTGTGTTTTAGTTCATTTTTTTTAGATGTGATTGTTTATGGTTGATCATATGAATTTGTGAAGAACTCGATAAGTTCCAATCATTCCAATTCTGAAAACTCCTATGCAAGGAGTGCATATCGTACACAAGGACTACATCGACAGGGCCTTCAATTAACTTGGAATATTTTAGAAGGAATGACAGGAACTTAGACCAAGTGGAAGGAGTCCACAGAGTCAAGGAATGACTAAGTGTCAAAGAACAAGAACAGAGAAGCGCAAGGAGTGCGGGAAGATTTTCTTTTGAAGAAATCCTTCGATCTGAGTTTGTCGAGATCCCAAGAACACAAGGAGTGCATGGGATATCAAAATCCTTGAGGGAATCAAGCTCAGAAGGGATAGCGAGGAGAAATATCCAAAGGGAGTGAAGCTCTGAATATTTCACAAATTATCAGTCAAGATTTGTCCAGGAGGGAGACGGATCGTTCCAGATCGTCGGATCTGAGTAAAGTACAATGGATTTAAATCTATGTCTGCATATAGGAGCAAAGAACCATTGTATTTTTGAAGAGGTTAGGGACCTTTCATCGTCAAGAGGGACAGGTGGCATAAGATCTACAACTTCGGAGCGGAAGCACTTCGGAAGTTTCGTAGACAGGGAGAAGGTGAAATCATTGAATCATCGAAAAGTTGAAGTAGATCCTGA
Organism: Picea abies; assembly: GCA_900067695.1. NCBI lineage: Eukaryota > Viridiplantae > Streptophyta > Pinopsida > Pinales > Pinaceae > Picea > Picea abies. The sequence continues at coordinate 8,532 of CBVK0102778746.1, forward strand.
CCATTGGTCGCCAGGAGGTACGTGTCAATAGATCAGAGACTTCAGGTGAAATGATCAGAAGGTGAGTGTGCAGGAGTTGAAACTCTCGAAGCCCAAAGAGCTTAAGCGATTCACACCCGTCAATATTATGGAGACATGCGTCGACAGATCGTCAACTTCGGTTGAAAAAACTCCAAGAGAAAGAAAGTGTGCAGGAGTTGAAACTTTAGAAGCCCAAATAGCCGAAGTGAATCATAGCTTTCAAATTCAGAAGGACATGTAGTAGAGATCTGTGGACTTCGGGTGAAACCACTACAGGGGAAAGCGAGTGTGCGGGATCTACAACTCCCAAAGCCTGAAGATCCGAAGTGAATCATAGTCGTCGATATGTGAGGTACACGCATTGACAGATCATCAACTTCGGGTGGAAGTATTACGGAGGAAGAAAGAGTGGATATTTTGAAACTCTCGAAGCCCGAAGGGCCGAAATCAATCGTAGTCATCAATTTGAAAGGAGGGAATGCATCGATAGATCGTGGAGATGTGGGAATGTGTGTGAAAGGAGGAAAAGGGTCTTTGACTCATAGTTGACCAAGGAAGAAAGAGGAAAAATCTCAACCGTCAATCAAGATGAAACGCCCGAAATCACAAGATCGATGGTCGCACTTAATAGTGGGGACAGAAAGTGATCGGGTTTTAAAAATCTTAGAGCATGCCGCAATCGAAACCACGGTATTGCCAAAGGGATACGTGGCAACTAATAGTGAATTGTAGGGAGAAAAGTGGTGTGGTATCTAACCACTCTAGGATGCCCCGCAATCATGTGCTTACGTGAGGACATAGCCCGAGGTCACATATGAAAAAGGGATAATGGAAGAGGAGCTATCGCCTGAAACTTGATAGTTCGAAAGTGCAAAGAAAGAGGTTGCAGGTTTCATAGAACCTATGCCAAAAGACTAAAAGAGTCTGTCTTTAATCACAAGTCAGACCATTAAGGTTTCAGAGAGACAATTTGGCTCGAAGAATCAAAGATCCTTGACCGAGAGATCACGCAACCCCGAGGGAGAGTAGGGGGTTTGCATTAGGTGGTATCAGAGCTATTGAATTTGTTTGTAGACAACAGAAAAAGGATAAAGGAGATAAATTGATATCATCAGTGGTATCAAGAGTTGATTATGTTTATAGACATCAGAAAGTGAAACAGTGGAATCATGCCACCCAGAGGATGCAGAGAAAATCCAGAAATGGAAGAAGAAATGAGGCAACTCAGAATGAGACTGGATGCCATGGAAACAGCATAGAGGATAGCACCAGACACTAGATATATCAGTGAAGCTAAAATCAAAGAGATAGAGGTCGAAGAAGATGTAGCAAAGGATGCTGCAGAAGACTGATTATTGAAAATTGTTTCAAGAATAGGAGCCAAAGAAAAACTAGAGGTACCAATGTATGAAGGCAATTTAGAAGTTGAAGAGTTGTTGGATTGGGTACGTGCTATGGAAAATTACTTCGATTGTAAAGATATTGAAGAAGTGAATATGGTGAAGCATTGTTATCGGACTAATCGGTAGGTGTGGACACTAACAGATCTCCCTAGATCCACCTGGATCTAGAACAAAATAGGACAGGACACAACTCTT
>CBVK0102778756.1:0-12584 GCA_900067695.1 Picea abies
CACTATTGGTTTGGTTTTGGTGGTGCAATATCCACCCTAGCTAGACAAGGGGGATGATCCATCCTGGATCTTCACTAGAGCTTCATGTTGTGTTTTGATTTCAGTTTTGTGTTGTAGTGATTTTCTTGGAGAGGTTGTGGCACTTAAAGGGTTTGATCTTATCTGTTGAGGAGGCCATGATATGACTACAGGTTTTTATCTTGTATTATGTGTTTTCCATTGAGGTATTGCAGTTGACATAGGAGCCATTGGATTATTTTATTCAGATCTTGGTTCATAATAAAATACCACATATTGTCTCTTCTATTTCTAGTGTATTTGTATTACATGCAATATGTTTGAAAAAATTTCTATTGGAAGAATACATGCAAACTGTTTGTGAAAATTTGTCAACCAAAACACTTATTGCACATAAGGACATAATATCCCCGCCAATCTATTGGGGATATTACATGGTGGTATTCGGGGAAACAAATGAATCTACTTGTTTATGGCATCAACAATAGGGCCATATGAGCGAGAAATGGCTAAATATATTGATAACTTATAATTTACTTCCAAATTTAAAGTCTTGGAATTTGAATTTTTGCAAGCATTGTACTTTTGGAAATTAGTGTAAACATAATTTTAAAATACGTAATCATACAAGTAAAGCTATTCTAGATTATATCCATTCAGATGTTTGGGGGCCATCACCTGTAGTTTATTTTGTAGGATTTTCATACTTTGTGACATGTATAGATGGTTACTCTTGAAAGGTGTGAGTGTATATTATACAAAGAAAAAAAATGGCATGTTTTATGTATTTAAGCAATTTAGGGTTTTGGTTGAAAAGAGAACTGGTAGGTCAATAAAATGTTTAAGAAGAGATAATGGAGGCAATATGACATATTTGGAATTTGAAATTTATTGCAAGGAAGTTGGGATATAAATTCATAAAAACCATAGTTTAGATTGTCTAGGAAAATGGAACAGCTAAATACATGAACAAGACTCTTCTAGAGAGAGAAAGTAGCATGCTCAATAATTCCAAGTTGTAGAAAAAGTTGTGGGAAAAATCAATCACTACAACTTGCTATCTGGTAAATCAGTCACTGTCAATTTCAATAGAGTATAAGATATCTAAAGAGGTATGGGTGGGTCATTCTTGTGATTACTCAAATATGAAAAAATTGGTTGTGATGCTTATGCTCTTATTTTTAAAGATTAACATTCTAAGTTGGAACTGAGATCAAAGTAATATATATTTTTTTGTATGGTGATGGAGCTAAGGGATATAGATTGTTGGATCCTACTATCCATAAAATCATCATTGGTAGAGATGTAGTATTTGATGAATCTTCTCTCATAAAATCAGACATAGTAAAAGTTGAAATGAAATAGGATCACATACAAGAAAATAAACAAATTCAATTGGAAACCTAGGTTTGCAAATTGTAGGAATTTAAGAACAAGTCAAGATCTAGTTGCGATAAAAAAACACTAGCAAAATTGCAAGAAAAAAGAAAGAAGAGGAAATGAAATAACACTCAAAACGAAAATGTTGTTGAAGAACCAATTCAAATTTCACTTGTATATTGATGCTTGACATGAGTATAATATATAGACTTTCCAGGGAGGAAATAAGGGAGAAAAATAAATGTGCATAAGGTTGGGGTTATTTTTGCATGTACTAATTCGATTTATTAAGTTATTAACTAATCAATACCATGGGTGATCTAGGTGGATATCAATGGCCACCCACCTCTTCCAACTATCTCACATACACTTTTCATCTTGGCAGTTGTTTTCTATCTTTTTGGGTCCTAAACTTCCAGGGATATTTTGAGGCCCTACACAACATTTTTTGGGCTTGCCATAGATAAACTATAGACAAAGTCAGATTTTGTGTTATGTAAATATTCCCCTGTGAACACGTGAACTTTCCCTTGGAGTAGAGACCCCTCTACCAAGTCAAAAAACTACCTTTGGACACTACCATTCCTATAGATTCATTTTATCCATTGAAAAAGAGAGAAGGAAGGGAATTATTATGTACCTCACTTACGACATTTTTACAATATGCTCCAATCCGTGAGTTCCAAATAGTACTTACAATGGCAAACAAGAAACAAACGACTATCTCCTACTCTAATGGATTAGATAAAATCAATCGATCTATGAAGATCGAGAGAAGCATAGATGAGCACATTTAAACACATACTAGAAGGAAATAGGCCAAGTATATTAATGAGAAATTCAAAAGGAAACTTACAATCTTTATATGATGTTTCATCAACCTATCCAAGTCCTCCTCGTCCAACCCTTTCATCCACAATCAAAATAACAATGATTTGTTGATTTCTCCTCTTTTTCACCATGGGAATGCCTCCATTTATAGGCTTTGACAAGCTCAACTAGCTTGGGTATATTTGGAATTAGTTGAGGATATGGCTCCAATAGTTGAGATATCTTCCTTGGATGCATCCCTAGATTTAGATTTGATCCAAACTAACCCAATCCATACATATTTGTCTTTAGAGGAAAGTATGATTTCCTCTAAGATTCCCTCAACCAACTCAACACTCCCTTAAAATGGACAACAAAGTGTTACAGTGCTCCCCCTGAGATGGAAAAGGAGCACTAGTGCTCCCTATGTATGAGAAGGGGAGCGATGATCTTCCAAAAAGTCACCAAGATGAGTAAATCCCTAGTAAGAATACTTGTTTCAGTTGTCAGATGATGGGGATTCTTCTTCTAACATGTTTTAGGGGTTGTAGTAAGTTTTTCCATGGTGTCGTTCGAGATGTGACACATAGGAAAAGAGAATGTGACACTTTCAACAATAAAAGTGTGATACTTGTGACACTTATGACACTTGCGAAAATGAAAGTGAAAAACTTGCGACACTGTCGAAGTGAGGAATTTTGATGTGTAACACACACGAAAGTTAGACTAATAGTTTTAAATGGTCATAAGGTCACTCACAGTTAAAGTGTTCCTTAATGATATAATAGAATTTGCAAGGCAACAAGTCTCTACCCTTTTAGGTATATTCTCTTAAGAAAGAGGCCAGTATACCCCAAAACATGCAAGAAAAATATATGCTCCCAGTCTTATGTTAGTCCTAAATGCTTGTAAAGGAAACAAATTCAGTAATGGGAAACAATGGAAATCAAACTACATAATTAAGATTAGGTTTCCAATAATGATTTACATAAAATTTAGGTATTTTTGAATATCTGCTCAAACATATCATCAATACACTTGAAATGTTAAAATAATCCAACCTATGGCTAAATTCGATGTGGCGGCTAATTATGGTGCCAATAACCTGCTTTATCCCTAAGAAGGGTACATCAAAATCTATTTCCCCTTCATGTTCTCCATCCCAAAGTATGCCCAACATTTATTCTACCTCTCATAGAAAACATAACATCTATTAGACTGACAGAAATGTTGAATTATTGGAGTAAACTGCAGTGGCCAACCTCAAGAACAAAATAGCAGTTAAGTGCAGATGGTTGACAGAGTTATTACAATTTTAGCTTTGACAGAAGTTGCACTACATGGAATATGATTATCCTTCTAGAATATGAAATATGCAAAAGAAAACTCCCTTGTCATTGACAATTTATCCAATTAGAACTGAGTGCATGCATATTTGTGAGTTCATGAAGTTGTCCATTTCAAACTACTACTTTGAAGAATATTGAGTCCTACATATTACAGTTAACTAAAAATATGTCACAGGCAACATAAATAAAGTGTCAGATCACAACTACTTCAACTCAGTTACTAATGGATTTTACATGACCCACTTTACTGCAATCCAATGTCTTTATAGCAACATATAGCATTATAAAATATATAATAGATAAATTTCATTATTCTTATTTATACAACATTTCATCATTGATACTTGTTTTATTGCCCAAAACTTCTTTGTATTAAAAGGTTTGCAATATTTTTATTCTTGACTCTTGACAATCAGACTCAAGCCATTATAAAGTTATACCACATCTTGATTTTTTTCTTTTGAAAATGTACATCAAATATGATTCCTCATGGGGCCAAAGTGTAGACATGCAATTTTCCCTCCCTAGATCTTTCCTAAAAAGGTCAATCCTGGCTAAGATTTACATAGTCAACTCTAATCTAAAAGTTGATATTTCTCCCAATTAGAACATATTAGTTGCCTTATGAAAATTTTCCATAAGGATATGGTCGTCAGTCGGTCACATCCCACACAATCCTACCTACCTATAATATTTTTTCTTTCGAAAATGCATCTTAATTTTATTACTAAATGATAAAAATGTACATCAAATATGATTTGTCATGGGGCCAAAGCATGGTCACATAAGTTCCCCTTCTCTATATCCTTCCTAAAAATGCCAATCCTGGCTAAGATCTACATAGCCAACTCTAATCTAAAAGTTTATATTTCTCTCAAATGGAATAGATTAGCCACCTCATGAAAAGTTTCCCATTGTCATCTTTTCCATAAGGATGTGGTCATCAATCTGATCACATCCTAGGCAATACTACCTTCCTATAATATTTTTTCTTTTGAAAGTGAATCTTGGATTGCATTACTAAATATTAAAAAAGTACATTAAGAATGATTCATCATGGGGAAAAAGTGCAGTCACAAATTTTTTCCTATATCTTTCTTTAAAATGACAATCCAGACTAAGATCTCTGTAGCCAATTCTAATTTGACAATTGATATTTATCCAAAATGGAATGGCTTAACTTCCTCTTATCCCACTTAATTAAGACATTGGTGAGGTAGTGTGTGAAAGTACAGGACATATATATCTAAGCAAGTACTTTCAAATCCCCTTGAAAAGTTTCCTTGTCTTTGTCATGTTTTCCATAAAATGATGTGCTCATCAGTCTGATCATGTCCCACACAATCCTACCTTAATATAATATCATTCATTTGTCCCAAAAGGACCCTTAAAATGAAGATGGGAAATAAAGACATTACTATGCTCAACAACATTCCATTACCAGAAAAATTTGGTAGCTTTGCAAAAATATAATATGCTTGACAATTTCAAATTTGTGGAAAACTACGTAGCATCCATTTATAAATACATAGCAATGTAGCATATCCTTAACCGCTAAACAGCTATGAAGAACAAACCACCCATGTACTACAGATTTAATAGAATAATGAGACTTCCAAATACATTGACATCACCTAATCCATCTTGTTTCATTATCATGAATGGTCCACTCCCTGTTAGTTAGTATACAAAGGGATAATCTGACTAAATTTTAGAGTAAAGCACATTGGTTCTGTAATCCATGAATGGCTTCCCGTATGACCACTTCCATTCTTTCCAATATGTCCATGAATTATCTATCAAAGTGTGGTAATTGCTAGTCTATCCATAGACTAGAACCTGTGAGATTGGTTGAGAGTTCTCCAAGATAGCCATTTGCATGAGTCCTTGTTCCACAAATCTCTCTGTGTTAAAATTAAAACCTTTCTTCACAAATTGTTTTATGGGAAAGAACATGAAATAAGGGTTTAATGCAACCTATCCCCTCTCCTCTAAAATAAAATAGATTAGTGGTGCAACCAAATTCCATTTACTTTGGTAATCTACAAAGTCCCAGTGCAACTATTTGAATGCCAACTGCGAAGCTTGCCATATGCTTCTGGGAATTCCTAAACAAAGAATTTTCAAAGCATTGGGAACACCAACTATATCATGGATTCCATATGGGCCCAATATGCCATCTACATGTGTAAAACTAGGAATGCTATGATGAACAAGTACATGCCCAGGTACATTCATGTTCATAGCCCAGATGACCCATTTAGATAACAACAATGTCTTTAAAAACATTTCCTAGAAAAATAGGAGAAAACCTCTTTGCACATTGATTCACCCAAAGAGAATGTGGAAGAAGCATTTCCAATTGTCTTTAACCTTTATTGGGAAAAAAGAGAGGAAGAATAAAACACATGACTTGCAACCAAAATTTTGTCTCTTATGGTTATTATGCTTGCAAGAGGAATGTTATAAGAAGCCCATCTATGAATCTGTCCTTCAAGTTTGTTCAAGATCCAGTCTCATAGAGCCTTTAAGAGCATGTCAAGTCTAGAATGGATGCCAAGTAGGAAATTCTTCATACCAAATATAAGAGCATGTATTTTCCTCACTCACTATTGTTATAACTTCCAACAACTTTAGCAAAAATGTCCAGGTTGTGCATTGTTCCTTCAACTGAGTTATGAGATAGATCTGAAGTTAGAACTAAATCATCAAAAAATTCAATATTTAATCATTTTCCACCGCCACAAAGAAGTATGCCTCAGATTTGGTCATGCATTCAAGATTGATGAAGGTGCCCCAATGCATATGTTGCAATCACAAATAAATTGGGGAGCGAAGGAAATCCTTTCCCAGTGGATCAATAGAGTAAAATTACTTCTGACAACAGACCATTAGGACAAACCCTAGTTGAGGCATTCAAAAAAATTGGAAATTGGCATGCACAACAGACCTTGGGATGTTGTTCATGCCAATTTGGCATGCACAACAAGCCTATGGTTGTTGTGCATGCCAAATTACAGGCTTGGGGCTGTTGTGCATGCCAATTTGGCATGCACAATAGGCCTTGGGTTGTTTTGCATGCCAATTTGGCATGCACAACAAGCCTTGGGCTGTTTTGCATGAAAATTTGGCATGCACAACAGGCTTGGTCTACTGTGCATGTCAAATTTCCATGCACAACATGTTTGGGCTGCTGTGCATGCCAATGTGAAAACAATGTAAATTATATTATTAATATTTTTATTTTTTTAGTTCCTTTTAAATAATCAAAATTATTTGAGTCAATAATCAAGATTGAAAAAATTCCATTGTTTGTTGAATTATTATACCCACATCATCGATGCTAAGGGTTAACTCTTGACTAGTGGAACCATCCACCCAAAGCATGTGGTGGACAATAAGGCCCAATCAAAACAATTAAACCTGTGATATTTTGACAAAGTCAACAATCAAATTAGACCAAATTAACATCATCTATCTAAACTACATCATTAATATTCGCAAAACCATTTTTCTCACCTTGAATACAATCCCACACAAAAATTTGTTTGCACCAAAAATTTCAATGAACTTGAAAGTATGGTTCGAATTGGGGGCCATTTTTGAGAGAAAGTGACTAAAGACAAATGTTGCCACTCTTATTGAGCATCACATTGTCTAACATTGATTTTGTTAATGTGGATAAACTTGAACCTTTTCAAAGATGGCACACCCTGGCCTTAATTGATACCTTCAAAGTTCTTGATGGACTTGTTAGATTTTTTCCAAGTTCAGTTGTTGTTACTGAGTTGGTGTAGGAACAAAATAATATCTATGTAAAGTTGATAATGCAAGGATAATCAGCCAACTTTTCAAGGAAAATCAGACATCAAATAATTTAGTTTTTCTCTTTTTCTTGTCATTCGTATCATGTTTACTTTTGTGTCTTTGATATCCAGTATGTGGAACTATGAATGTTGAGTTTTTATATTGAGCTTTACATTTTTGTTTTTCATCACATATATTTTTCTTATTTCACAAGGGCTTGGATTAAACTAACATTTATTATTACCTTTTGTAGTGACGATGATTGCCACAAGCTTGTCAAATTTGGTTGCAATTTTTTTTGTGATATTGAACAATGTAAGTGCCACATTACCCTGGGATATTTTCTTTCTTTTGAAAGGCCTATGTGGTATCATTAACATACAAGTCATTACAATGAAAAAATAAACATTTCTATGTTCAATTTGACCTTTCATCGTTTTAAAAGGCATTCAAGTTTCAGATGTTGCTTATTTTTTTTATGTGATTAGAAGAAACCAATGATTTTCAAAAGCTCGCAAAAAGTTTCCATATGTTGATACCTAGTTTCTTGGTTTAAACCTTCTACCTACTAAATAATAATATGCATATTAATAACCCTTAAGCAATGATATTGGGTTATCACCCCAATTTCAAAAAAAAAAATACAACTCTAAGAACCTACTAAAATCCTCCCTTGAGAGGTCACAATAGAAAATTTTAGTCTAAGTTAGGATTATGGGGTAGGAATCCAAAAAAATCTGTTATCAAATTTTCACTCAAAACTTAGTGGTTGACTAATTAGGATACTTAAAATCCTCCAATTCAAGTGTTCTTATGCCATAAGGTAGGGAGATACCCATGAAGGGGTGAGTACCAAGGTCCGGTTGTTCTATGCGTGCCTTCTTGAGCCACCCAGCTCTTGTGAGATTACCTGACCCGTGACTGATTTCTTAGGTCGAGAGTCCCCTTTTGCACTTGAACGAGGTAACCTAGAGGCAACAATATAGGATTTTATACACAGGTGGCGGTTGTGGGCTACAACTACACCTTGATCATATTTTGAATGGTTATTAGGAAATATCGCTAGTTCTTTCGGGATATGCACCCTCTACTCCTCATTATAACTAATTTTGCATACCTTCATTATCCTCTCTTCCAGTGGGTTCATGCCCCATTGTTGAGAGATATTGGAAGGCCCAGTGATTGTGAGAGGAAGGACGCTAAGTATTTACGGCACGTGAGTTTACTTTTATTCCCCCACATGGAAAATATCCCAACTTACTTAAACATTTTTCTTTAAGATAATAAATGGGGACAACCTATGTACCCAATAGCCCATTCCTCGTGTAATATACCCATAATTCAAAATACAAAATATTGTTGCAATAGCTATTGTGGGGTTGCAATGACTATATAAAAGCAATATGAAATATACTACTTTTTAACCAGTACGTAAGAAAATATCCCCACAAGTTTTTGAGCCAATGGACTTGGCTTTACATGCACAATAGTTTTGTAGATTTATTGTTGGTTTCTTTGAATCTAGATATCACTACTTTGTTGAATGTAATGAAAGTTGAATGGGTTGGGCCGCAATGGAATTGGATAATACAAATAACCTTTTTAGTTTTTTAAGATCATGTTCAAATCCCAAGAATTCTTAGTTCACATCCTTCAAAAGAGTACTTAATTCTCTTATACCAGATCTAATCTATTTTACTTCAACAATTTATTTAAAACCCATAAATTATAGAAATCAATACTCCCTCCTAGCAAAAAAGAGATTCTCCACCACCCCTAGCTTGTCCTTGAAGAAAACAAATTTCCCTCTCACTAGAGGCTTGGTGATAATGTTTGTAATATGCTCCCCTGTCGATATGTACAATAATGTCACAACACCTCTTTAGACCTTATCTCTGATGAAGTGGTATCTGATCTCTATATGCTTGGACTAAATAACCCTATGAGCATCTTGCAAATCCAAATAACCTCACAACTTGCTAGACTTGTTTCCATGCATGTACTCAGCTTCTACTGAGGTAAGCGCAATTGAGTGTTGCTTCGTGCTAAATCATGAGATCATTGCAGACCCCAAGATGAAACAACATCCAAAAGTAATCTTCTTTTCCATTACAATCCCTGCCCAGTTTGAATCTGTGTACCCCTACAACTACATTATGCAAACTCTAATATATCTCAGTCCAAAGTCCATTGTACCACAAAGATACCTAAACACATGATTTTATACCACCCAATGAACCCTCCTCGGATACACCATGAATTTGTTGAGTGTATTCACTACAAAGAAAATATTTGGCCTAGTGTTGACTAGATACATCAAGGCCCTGATCAACTGCATGTACAAATTGGGATCCACCAACTCATCCTCATAAACATTAATCATCCTTAAGTTAATGATCATAAGTGTAGACATCGGCCTTTAATCCTCCATCCTTAATTTTTTCAAGATCTCAATTGCATACTTTCCTTTCCCAAGCACTTAACTTTGCTCATGTCAATATTCCTTTGTGAATATGCTCCTCCACGCTGGTTCTTCTTGGATTTACCCTTTCCCTTCTTTGTTTTCCCAACTAGAGAAATATTCTCCTCATCTCCACTTCGGCATTGTCCACCAATTATAGATTCCTCCTAAATATCCTTTTGAGTAAAATCATCCCACAATCTGACCCAATCAGGAAGCTTGTCTCTAGCAAGGATGCCTATTACAAATGTATTTCACTACTTGGTACAAACCTTCAATGATAATTTTACAAGTTACATCTCATCCACAACTTCCCCAACAATTGACCATTCATCATGAACCTGTTGAATCCTTGTGAAGTATGAGACTATAGTTTCAGATTTGTTTGTTTTAACATTTATTAGCTATAGAAGTCAACAAGAGGGGACTTATCCTTGAATGGCATGCCATTTAATCCATTTACTCATCTCAATTGGAACATTTGCCAAGATCTGTTTATACATTTCTGTAAAATAAATGGATTCTTACCTTTGTCAGTCACAATCTACTTTGTCTTACAACAGTCCATGTATGGTAGCAATAGTAATAACACCAAAAAAAAGCAAAAATAATACCACCACCAATCCACATTGACACCTTCTTGCAATTTTTGTAAGCAAAAAGTGTAGGTAATCTATAGTGTCTAGTATTTCAAGTATTTAGGTTGAAATTTTCTTCTTAATCACATAAATTTATAGGTAGCTATAAATTTGTTACATCTACATGTCATTTTAAATTTATGTTGTCTTAATACTTGGTATACTTGTTGTTTTTAATTTACTAGGGTACATATGGATGGAAATGCATATGTCTTTGGAATATGAAATTGTAGCTAGTGAAGGGAATTACGTCTTTGGCATAATTAGGGGTTGAAAAGATCTACATTTTATGAAATCCATCATGAAATTGTGGATGATGGATTCATTGGACATCCCTTTTAGTTTGTTGGTATTAAAGGGAACTAGATAAATCCAAAGCAAGAGGGAAAATGGAGAGTGGAAACAACAACCATATCTATCAATAGGAAACTAGACACATTGGAAATTGAAACATTTGGATCAAGTGTAGTGGAAAAATCTCCAAATGTTGGAAACATTGGTGAGCATGTGGAGGAACATATGTATAAACAACCAATATTTGAAATTGTGTCAGATTCTGTACAATAAGGCATATATGTTGATCCTGTTGTATTGGCATCTTAGAAAAACAAAGTGAATATTTTAATGGAACAATTTGTTGGGGAGAAGCTTAGTCTCCAAGAATCTTCAAAAAAGGGAAAACCTCAAATAAATATCTTCTATGAAAATTGTGGCATTGATGATGGAACAGAGGATATATCATTGGCATCTCGAACGTTTATCAACTTAAGAAATTCATATATCATATCGACAACCCTTCAATGTAACATTTTAGCAGTGGGAAATAGTCAAATTCCTTCATGTAATGATGAAGAAACATGAACAACAATGGTTGGCGATAGATTTGAGATTGAGCAAACAATCAAACTTTTAAATGATTTCAACAGGACACAAGATCCTGATTTTTTCAAGCTGGTGGAAGAAACAGTTGCAGAATACAAGGACAAGATAAAAGTAAAAGTGGAATGTACACGATGTAGTAAATGGTTTTGTTTAGTGCCAGCTAGTGGTAATATTGTCAGTTATTTGAATGAACACGTGAAATTGAAGAAGCATATTACTTCTACAGATGAGGCTTTGCATAATAAAAGTAGGTCTAGGATTGGCACAACCGATAGACTCAAGAAGACTACCATTGAGAAGTCCCAACAAAGTTTGACTAGGTTCTTGGTTCCGTCATCACCATCACTATTACATATGGGTTCTACAAATCTAGGTGCTTCTGCTTTAGGTGTGTTAATTATGCAAGTTTTAATTTAATTCCTTTTTTAATTTGAATGCGCACATTATTTTATTTGTTATCTTTTTTTAAACTAGTTCATTTTTTAATGTATTTTTCATATTATTGTAGGTCATTTATCTCCTTTGAAATTACAATGTTGGGGGTATTGGGATCCCTATATTGATAGAAATTGGGAGATAATGGATACAAAGGTCCTAATGGATGATCAACAGGGGGGGGGATTATGGGCCATAGAGAAGCATACTAAGAGGACACTATGTTATTATGGTATTGAATGTCGTATTGATGACACATATAGGCATATTCATTGCCAGAGGGCTTCTGAAACATGGATCCTTTTCAGTTCATTCACATGCAATTTTTGTAAGTTGATTCCTGAATGTAATGAATTTAGGATGCGCTTATATTGTGAATAAAGGAGCAACATTAAAAGACACAAGAGAGATACAAGGAAAGGGAGAAGACTGGACCATTTGAGTCAAATTGAACTCTAAATTGTTGCATGAGCAACAAATGCTAGTCATAGATAAACAATGCAAGCTCTTTGGTGGGAGAAGATGAAGGTTGCTACATTGTCTATTAGAATGAGTTCCTTGAAGGAAAAGTTGCTAGAATCTACAGAAATAAAGGATGTCTTTAGGTTTTACAAGGATGCATGTGAGGCTCATAAACAAGGAAAGTTACAAGGTAAAAATGCAGTCTAGGAATTTGTCCAAGATATTTTTCACAACCTGATGCATCCAAAAGCAGGAAGAAGGTATACTACATCCACTAAATCTATCTATGAGATGATTAAGTTGTGGGGAGGTCCTAGATTACATAGCTTTATTAGTTTGAAT
>CBVK0102778770.1:0-16738 GCA_900067695.1 Picea abies
TACTTCAGTTAATGAACGTAAGAGATGCCCTTGTTCTCTCTGTGATTCACTAACTCATTTTACATACCAATGTCCTATGATCCTTGCCTACAGGCAATGTCAAGCGGCCCGGCGACAACAACCCACCGAGCCAATCATCGACATTACTTCACCACCCGAAGATCGTCGCGTCATCTCTCTAGAGCCTGAAGCACTCCCAACGCCTCCATGGTTCTTAAATGACGTCTCTGAGGAGTTACCTCGCAATCCTCCCAACTCTCCTGTTAATACAGAGACCCCCCACCCAACCACTACCGGTACCCCTCAGTACTTCAACATATGGCTTATGTCGAGTGAACCCTCACCTTCTGCTTATACACCGCCCCTTGCTACTCCAGTAGGGGGAAATCATACTAGCACTAAGATCACTCATCACGATTCCTTACACTCCCGTTGTTTCCAAAATGACGAGGAAATATTGGAAGAACTACAAAGCCCAGACTTTCCTTGGGATGTAGTACATCATCGTGCACTCTTCCTCCCACAGGAAGCACTCATGCCTCCTAATCAAAACCCCGTGTACGCAGTTGAAACCAAAGATTTTATCCCCTCTGGGACTATTGATTGGTTCAAGAATCCCATCCCTGCCCCTGATGCGTTTGAAGAAGGTAATATGGCCAACATTTCCCCCACCATCAAAATCGACATTTCCATGAAAAGTGGTGTTGTCGAAGAAATCATCATCGGAGCTGCTTGCACTCCTCAGGAAATTGCCGCATACAAAGCCCTCTTCCAAGAATACAGGGATATCTTTGCTTGGTCATACACAGAGATTCCTGGTCTCGATCCCTCTATTGTTGAGCATCGCATCAACACCTGGCCGGACATCACCCCCGTTCGCCAGAAACAACGACCGCTACACCCATCCAAGGCCGCAACTATTAAAGCTGAAATTGACAAATTACGTACAGCCGGGTTTATATACCCCATCGCTTACACTTCATGGGTTTCCAACCCTGTACCCGTCGATAAGAAACAGGGCACTATCCGCGTCTGCACAGACTTTCGCGATCTCAATAATGCATGTCCCAAAGACAACTTTCCAATGCCCTTCATTGATCAAGTCATTGATGACTGCGCCGGCCACGAGGCTCTCTCCTTCATGGACGGATTCTCTGGCTATAACCAAATTCAGATACACCCAACCGATCAGTATAAAACTGCATTCATTACCCCGTGGGGTACTTTCGCATATCGTATCATGCCTTTTGGCTTAAAGAATGCCGACGCAACTTTCCAATGGGAGATGACATACATATTCCACAATCTGGCTGAAATCATCCTTGCCTACTTGGACGACCTCACCGCTCGATCCAAGAAGCGTACCCAACACCTTGAGGATTTACGAATCATATTTCAATGATGTCATTAGTACAACATCCGATTGAATCCCCTCAAGTGTGTGTTCTGTGTCACCGCAGGGTGCCTCCTTGGTTTTATCGTGTCACAAAGTGGTATCACCGTGGACCCCCTCAAAGTCAAAGATATCACCGAAATTCCACCTCCTCGGAAGATACGACAACTTCAGAGTCTACAAGGCAAAGCCAACTTTCTTAGACGCTTTGTTCCTGATTACGCTATACGCGCACATGGTTTCCTTCGCTTACTACATCACGACATCCCTTTTCATTGGGACGATTATGCCCAGAAGTCATTCGACGATCTGAAAGTAGCGCTTTCCAATGCACCTCTGATTAGTGCACCTGACTACAGTCGCGACTACATCCTCTACGTATCAGCATCAGCTGTATCAGTAGCCGGTGTCCTCGTCCAGCTCGGAGATGAAAATCATGAACACGTCATTTACTACGTCAGTAAGAACCTCTCAGGACCACCCCTGAAGTACAAACATGAAGAGAAACTTGCTCTTGCAGTTGTCCTTGCAGTTCAGAAACTGCGCCATTATATCCTGCTTCGCACCACCAAGGTCGTCGCAGATTCCAACCCAATGCAATATTTTCTCAGCCGTCGCCAAGTTAACGGAAAAATCGCTTGATGGATCGTGATCCTTCAGGAGTACGACCTCAAGTTCTCAACACCAAAAAGTAAGAAGGCCCTCGTTCTCGCTGAACTTGTCACGGCCCTTCCTTCTGACACACCCAGTGCCCCCGTCAATACTGACTTTCTTGACGAACATCTCTTTTACATCGCTTCTGATGATCCTTGGTATGGTGACCTCCTCATCTACCTACGAACTCAAAAGTTCGATAATCACCTATCACGAGATGATCGTCGGCGCATTCGCCATCAGGCCCCCCGCTATCTCCTCATCGGAGACATCCTATACTGGCGGGGTGTTGACACCATCCTTCGTCGCTGCCTGACCATTGACGAAGCTGACAGAGTTTTAAACGACTGCCAAAGCGGCGCATGTGGGGGCCATCTTTCTGGTATCTCCACTGCGCAAAAGATTATCCGGGCCGGTTACTTTTGGCCTATCTTGTTTCATGATTGCATTCACGCCGTGAAACGATGTGAGCAATGTCAGCTCTATGCCAACAAAGCCCGCGCTCCCCCCACTCTTCTTCATCCAGTCATCACCGCCGGCCCCTTTTGTAAGTGGGGAATCGACTTTATGACTTGTAATCCCCCCTCCAGCAATGGTCACAAATACATTGTTGTCGCTGTCGATTACTTCACCAAATGGGCTGAAGCTATGCCCACCTTCAACAACACCGCTGACACTGCAGCACGTTTTTTCTTTAACCACGTCATATCCCGGTTTGGAGTACCACTCCAACTAGTTTCCGATCATGGGAAACATTTTGAGAATGAGATCTTCGTCGAACTCTCATCTCGGTTAGGCTTCTCCCACGAGTTCGCCTCACCGTACTATCCTCAGTCAAACGGACAGGTCGAGGCAGTAAACAAAGTCCTCAAGACCATGTTGCAACGCACGGTCAATAAACATAAAACCAATTGGCATCATATGTTATTCTCCGCGCTATGGGCTTACCGCACGACAGTGAAGACCGCCACAGGATTCATGCCATTCCATTTAGTCCATGGGATCGAGGCAACTCTTCCCATCGAGTGAAAAATTCCCACCCTTCGCACCGCAATTGAGCTTTTACCCGATACTTCTCCAATGGAGCAGTGCTTGCTGAACTTGGAGTCTCTGGATGAAGATCGTCGATCCTCATTATAGAACAACGAGGTAGCTAAAAAATGATCCAAAGCTACCTTTGACCGCCACGTGAACCTTCGATCATTTCGCGAAGGCGACCTTGTCCTCACCTATGATATCGCTCATGATACCTTTGGCCATGGAAAATTCGAATCACTTTGGCATGGCCCTTACATCATTCAACATTGCCTCACCAAAGGCACATACATCCTGGCCTCCCCCGAAGGCTTCACACTCAAAGAACCCGTCAATGGGTTATACCTCAAGAAATTTTATGCTTAGAAGTAGTCATGCTACTTTAGGTTACTTTTTCTTGTTTAGTATTTTTAATCTTTTTTCCCTACCCCCTCGTCTAAGCTATCCTTTGTGCTATTGACAGATGACTCCTCCATTGGCTTACCACATTGGTTACAGTGACAGCGCCAGCCGTTGGACACAAAATCTCGCTTCACCTGCTTGGGCTCTCTACACCCCTTCACATGAACTGCTACATTTAGGCGACATCTGTTTAGGACCAGCAACCAATAACCAAGCCGAATACACTGCCGTCATAGGCCTCTTGACTAACGCCCAACATCATCATATTCGTCGCCTTAGCGTTTTCCTTGACTTTCAGCTAGTCGTTCTCCAGCTCAACAATGTTTACCGTGTACACGATCCGTGCCTCTTTTGCAAATACCTGCAAGTTAGACTGTTATCTCAACATTTTGATTCCATTACATTTACACATATTCCAAGACAATTGAATCAAACAATAGATGAAATAGCTAACATGGTGTTAGATTGGCATATATCACATCAAAATACACATACATAAACATCTCATACATCCTGTCACAACATATAGAAAACATAGACATTATCATCATCAAAAAAAAAAAACACATGTACCACATTTGGATCTCAAAAATATGTCTACTCATGTATATATTGCATCCGAATGGTTACATACAAAAAACATCGGCCCTTCGGCCTGTTCCACATAAATGGTACAAAAATTGGCTCACCAGCCTATAGAACCAAAACTATATACAACAATACATCACACAATCAGGGTGCCTCTAATGCACCCCCAGCTGCCCCTCCCTCAGGAGGCGGTGGTGGCCCACCTCCACCTGCCCTAGGCGGTGGTGGTGGCGCATCCGCAGGACCACCCTGCCCAGGCGGTAGGCACCCACTCGTCATCGCCGCGAGCACAGCTGCTCGCCACATGATCGACCGCCATGGTGGCGGTAACCCGATGCACTGCTCCAGGAATTCCTTGTCCTGGATCTGGGTCCACATGCCCTCAGGCATGTCTCGGAAAACCGTCTCGAACCGACGGACTAGATCCTCATCATCTCCGGCTACCGCCGGAGGAGCATGAGATGGCCCCGCACCAGGGTCATCAAAATGGTGTCTCTGCGCTGGTCTCTCGGGCCCTGCTGGTCCCTCAGCAGTCTCATCCCTCAGTCGCCTCCTAGCACACGGTGGTCTCTCCTGCTCTGGCTACGCAGGTGCTCTGAACACCTCCACCTCACACCCGCGAGGTGCCACATCTGCACATGCACCAAACAAGCAACAAAATATGGTATCCGTGTCTATACAACAAACATTAGAACTGGTATATCAAAATCACAAACATAAGTCACAAAAAATACACAACATACCTCTGTGGTCAAAAATCTCCCCAGGAGGCAGTATCATATCCGGGTCCCCCCAGAAGTCCACCCCAGCATAAGGGAACCGGAGTATAAACTACGGCGTCTGCCGCCATATCAGCGCTGCCTCCTCTGTGAAGTAATGGCCACCTTCGCCACCACCGTGGCGAACCAAAACCTCGGACCACCGCCGCAAGCGCGACTCTCGCATCACTGGTACCTCCAGCACCACCCTCGGCCGTAACGCCGACACCCTCTCCAGGAAAAAGGCCACCAGGATCGAGCCAAAAGCAAACTCACCCCTGCCTGTGGACCAACAACGGTCCAGCTATGCAATCATCTGTGCATGTAACATCAGACCCCAGGCGAACTGCTCACGGCCCACCACCACCCTCTCCATCAGCAGTAGCTCGCTACCACTAATCCGGTGGGGCGCTCGGGTCCCGTATACCCGCACTATCATCACTGCTACGCAACGATGCAGTAGAACATCGATAGCACTGATACACACTGATGACCCAGTCATATAGTGCCCACCAGAGCAGAATCGCCCGGCAACCTCCGCCAGATCAGTCTCCCTCGGCAGCACAGGCACTGCCGGCAACGGTGTTCCCCGAAAGGGGAGCCTAGTCAGAAAATAGATATCCTCCACCGCAGTGAAG
The DNA here is from genome assembly GCA_900067695.1 of Picea abies. Classification (NCBI taxonomy): domain Eukaryota; kingdom Viridiplantae; phylum Streptophyta; class Pinopsida; order Pinales; family Pinaceae; genus Picea; species Picea abies. The sequence continues at coordinate 5,469 of CBVK0102778770.1, forward strand.
GTGACCTGCTCTCCTCGCACGAGGAAGCAGTGCTGCTCAGGGCTCCACATCTCAATCAGAAATTGGAGCAGATACTCCTGGGCCCGTATCAGAGGGCACTCAAAAAACTTTATCAACCCACTGGCTACTAAAGACGCCCGCACTCCCGGCCTCGCCTCGGCCACCGCCTCCCGTAGCAGCTCCCAGTCCTGCTCGCGCCATCGCACCTCCATGATCACTGATCACTGCCTGCACACAACCCAGAATCCCATATTAGCTTAGACAATCATCCAATACATCAAATAAGCTAAATTTTTTCACCTCGAAACCTTGCTTCCAAGGCGCGGTTTTGTTCCCCACAGGCGCGCACACATGCGCGCCTGTTCGCCATACAGGCGTGCACACATGCACGCATGTTCGCCATACAGGCACGCACACATGCGTGCCTGTTCACTTTACAGGTATGCTCTAGAGCGCGCCTGTCATACCCACAGGTGCGCTCTAAAGCGCGCCTGTTCAACTTACAGACGTGCACCCATGCGCGCCTGTCTAACCCATAGGCGCGCTCTCAGCCGCACTTTCTCAGTGTATAGGCGCGCACTCATGCGCGCCTTCCACTGAGTCACCCACGCATTGGGACCCACACCCTATGAAAAAACCCCCTAAACCTCCCGTACGACCCCCTGTACCTACCCTGCCCAAAAAATTGAAACCTATAACTATGCAGGATGTTCAGAGCACTAACCTGAATCTCGCACGCCGGGAATCGAATGCCTGGTGCTCTTAGAATCACTCAATATCCTCTGAATCTGCTCTGGAATCACTATAGCAGCAGGTACAAATGAGGTGGCAATGTGGGCCCTATAGCTATATATAGGCTTTTTGTCAAACTTCCACTCACCATTCCGGGAGCCCACGACATCCATTTTTCGAACCGTCTTCAGCCACGGGATCAGCGTCCTGCCGCCTACATCTTGGTTGTCCCTGGGCCACTTTTCATCCTGAGCCCCCGGGGCACCCTTTTTTTCACATCATGGCCAGGTACGCATGCACATTGTCACATTTGTCAAATAAAAACTCATACATTTAATACTCTTCAGATATTGTTCACTTTGGGTATTTGGTTGTTATGTGTGCAGGTACTTGCTCATTGGTCATCGACATCATCCCTTCAGGTATATATCCAGCACTGGCATGTAGTCTATCCCACTGAATTTCACTTACATTTACAGTCACACCCTCTGATATTAGCCTTTAGGATCCTCATTCCTGGCTCTGCAGTACCCAAACCTCCATTTGCATTTGCGGTACTGCAACCCGGTAGCATTCTTACCCACATGAGTTGTCCCATTCATAGCACCTTTTTGCACTTTTGACACTCATGCCATTTTTCATTACCCTTTAGGGATGGGAGTCCCAGTAGTCTTACATCATGTTGCGAATTAACCACATACTTCTTCTCCTCATTTTGCTAGCTTCCCATATGGACTTCCAAATCATCGCTTTATGGTTATGTTCTTTTTTACCTACACCTCCGCAGGATCATGAACCCACCATTTCATTCTTCATCAGTTTGCCCATCTGCGAACCTATATCCATTTCACCAACCTCATACAGAAACTCGCCAATGGGGCCCCCACCCTTCATCAGTTTCTCATGACAATTCTGCCTTCCTTGGGGAATGCATTTTTTACACTGGGGCACCCGTTTCTGTATTTGTACATTTTTTCCCAAAATTATTTATTATTTATTATTTATTGTACAAACACCTTTACCTTCAGTCAGTACATTCTTTGTTGTCACCATTGGCAACTTGCTTTTTTGGCCATACACAACCCATGTCACCCTTGGATTGGAGCAGTACTTATCATTTACCCTTGCCGACATTGTCCATATCTTCAGAGCACCCCGCAGGTCAGTTACCTCTACCCTCTGAATTTGTTCACCTTGTCCCGCCTCTGGCACAACTTAGCCCTGGTCTTGTCATCCCCCTGACACTCAACCTTGTTACACGGTTGCGGCCACTGTTTCTCTCATATATCCTCCAACCAAGGGTAGTCTTGAGTGATCCCACTTCTTGACTTCGTCCATGTACCTCTGCCGCTTCATCACCTCAGTAGATTCCACGGAGTACCCTTGTTTTTCTTCTGGGAGTCGCGTCCCCCTTTTGTCGACATCAACACACTTTTCCAGAAGGGAGACAGTATCTTGATTCTCATTCTCTATTAATGAGAGATCTCGGACGACACAGGGGGAAACAACATTGCCCCCTGCTGTCGTTGGCCCCCATAACATTCGACGCCAACACTCTCTCATGTTATGGTGGGTCTTACTTTGTGACTATTGCAGTTCTTTTTGTCATTTGTTGAAGACCTCTGAACTTGGTAGGGCCATCAATGCCCACATCATCGTCGCTGCTTATTACAGTGATCATTGCCTATTATTCAGAGTATGTTCCGTTGCAGAATTGTCTTCTGCCTTGATCATTTATCGCCCCTGAGGGCACTGTAGTTGTCTACACCAACACTTCCGTCATCTTTGTTCAGAGTTACATCACACGAGCATGGGGCATGCCCGCCTCGTTTGTACACAGTTGTATATTTTTTCATGCACGTCTCTCAGAAGGTCGAGATATGGGTTCCTTTTTCCTCCAACGGATCGTTCCGAAGGGTCCCACTATTGCTTTCCCTTACAACAACATTCTCAGTAGAAGAAACATTGATGGATTTCGGCTATACATATGCTCCTAACCTCATCCATCAGGGGGCATCTGTTATCACTAAAATTTCGTCTACACATGGCGACAAGAACTCCACATCGTCAAAACAGCAATGAAGTCATTCATGGCACTGATTTAAGTTCACAGCATTCCAGAAGGGTCAAAAACTATACAAAGTAACCAAAAATTGAAGGGCGCTCTACAGCAGTAGGGTGCGCGTGCGTATGCACGGGACAAAAACGTGTTTCGAGCGCATGCGCGCCCGACGCGTGCCTATACACATAAAAATCCGTGCATTTGCTAATTCGGTGCATTAATTGCTTAAGTCAGCCTCCCGACCGCCAATAGACCGGCCCCCAAGATGATTTGACCTGCAGATCAGGGTCGGCTCTGCAAATACGGTGAATTAATGGCTTAACTGAACCCTAAACAGGTCCGTGTTCAGACCGGAAGTTGGTTACGTGACCGCCTGGAAAATGCTATAAATAGCCGTGGAGACTCATTGTTTCAGCAGAGAATTCCAAGCAAAGTTACGCTGTCCAGATTCAGAGCTCAGTCTTTTGACAAGCCATCCCTGAATGGCCTGACTCAGAGTTCTTTCACCATTCATTTCCGTTCTACTCATTTTGTAAGGAAAGCAGTCTTGAGGGCTCCGAAGGACCTTCCGGTGGAGGGAGAGGGAACCCCTATCTCTGTCTTCAGCGTGTGCTCTGGTTTCGCTAATAAGATCAAGCCTGGAACCATTGACGACTCCCTTGTCTCATGTTTGATGTTTTTGTTTGTTTTCGAATTGTTATTTTCTTACAGCTGTTAGTTAGATTGTATTCTGTTTTGTTTTCTGCTTTCTGTTAACACCCTTGCTGCCACAGATGTTCTGCCTTGGTGAACCCAACAAGGCATGCAGAGTAGTCTCCATTTTTCTCACCTGCTGACAGATTGACCGCAAACACCCTTTCAAGTGGGCTTGGGATTCCAGCTAATATGTCCCATTGACATAGCCATGCCATTTGTGGCTACTCAGGAAGATTCATCTCATTTCCAGTCTGAGGCAGATAAGGAAAACAACTTCATTAATCACATTCAACACATCCACCAACAGATTCATGACATCTTGTACAGAGCCAATGCTAAGTACAAGCAGCAACATGACCAACATCAGGTGCCACACAACTTCCAAGTGGGCGACAAAGTGTGGCTGCATTTGCAAAAGGAACGCCTCGCTGGACCCCACCGCAAGCTTCGTCCACTCTGATATGGGTCGTACACCCTCACCAAGGCTGTAGGGGAAAATGCCTTTGAGCTCAGCATTCCACCATTCCTTGGTTTGCACCCATTGTTCAATGTGGACCGCCTTCGGCCCTACTTTCCACCTCTACTAGACACATCCGACATGGTAGAACAAATCACACCAACAGAGTTAAATCCAGACTGCATGGAACAAGCCAGAACTGATCAGATCATGGATACACAGATCAAGCACACCCTAAAACAAAGTATACCACTATATCAAGTTGTCAAAGCAGGCCAACTCCTTCACCAAGGTAAATGGCTCACCAGGGACCAAGTTCAGCAGAAGTTTCCTCATCTCATGGAGGAACTCAATGAAATGGGGACCATTGCTTCCTAAGGGGGGAGGAATGATCCAGGTGGATATTGGTGGCCACCCTCTTTCAGTTTTTCAGTTTCTGCACAGTTTACTATGTTTAGCAGTTTTTCGGGTCCTGAACTTCTGGAGCCATTTTGAGGCCCTAAACGATGTTTTTTTGGGAAAATGGGGAGCAACAAGGTTCATAAATCATTGGTTCTCACACAAAAGTTGTATTCCTCGGATATGTCTTTCTAACGAGGTATAGAACATGTTAAATGGAGATCGTATGCCAAAGTTACATCCCCGGGAAGTTGATGTACCAACTTACCCAAACGGGGCCCATAGTCTTGGCGTTTCATCTCCTAGGGTTAGGTCTTTGGATGTTTAGGGTTTTCCATTGTTTCTCAATAATAATAGGCCTTCGAGCCTCATTGTAACACAGTTCAGAGGCTAGTAGTCGCCACATCTCTTCTCAGAGATAAGCTACCAGCGCCCTAGCTAGTTTATTTCCATTCTATCTGTAATCATATTTCAGTCATTTTTTATTAATGAAATGAAGTCTTATTTCCACTGCATCTCTGTTTTTATGTGTATTTCTGTATTTCATTGTGTTCCTACATAAATTCGGATCATACTCATTCTTTTGTAAAACCTTGTCTCTTCTTCTATTTTCTATATTTTTCTTCTTATTATGCCATCATTGTTCATGACTGTTTTGTAGTAAGATCATTATTAGGGTTATAGAAGTAACAATTTGGTATAACCCCCACTGTTGCAATTATAAAATAATCATTTGAGACAAATAATTCCCTCTGTCTTACTGTGAGTAAGACATGACCTTTGTTTTTAACATGTTTTAGTTATTCATAACCCTGATATATTGTCTTATATGCATTCACTGTCCTTTTGTTGGATTCATCATTGACAATGCACAGTAAATGGTCTTTTTTTCATCTCAGATTTATAGAGATTACTTTTTCCCTCTGCAAGTCTGATATTTGATTGTTTCTCTTCTTTTCTTCTATCTTTAATGAGAAATTTTTTGTTCTCTGTTTGATGAGACTATGTGACCAATAGATTTAGGTCACTGATATGATAGTTTTAGAAAATTTTATCCAGTCTATTGTCTCTTATCCTAAGACTTGTTTATCCTTTTTTTTGTTTCATTATCTTAAATCTGGCAAATGTATTTTTTATGTTCAAATGTCTCTTGGTGATATTGATTGACCCATATTTTATAATCATAAGAGGGAGCTCCATTTGGCTAGAAGGGCCATATTTCTAGTCAGAAGTTGGCTGAAAATGTACTAGGAATTTCTCTTTTGCAGCCGAGAGACATATCTAGTAACAACAAGAGATACACCACTTCCAACACCTACTGATAAATAGGATAATCTAGAGATGTTCAATTTTGATAGGAAAAGAAAATAAATTGTCAGATAGACTCATGGGAGGAGAAATCTCACTATCAACCAAGAAATATATATTAATATTGAATATGTTATGTTAGATACCAAAATATTGGATATAACAACAACTACTTATATAAGACTTGCATTTTCTCAAGCTACTACTAGCAAATAAATAAACATAGTAAAATGTATTAGAGACCATGAAGCTAAAATTATACTACTGGAAATTCATGTAGATTATTACAAATCAAAACAGTGAGATGTGACAGAGTTCATTTACTATGCATATTCAAGATTAATTGAATGATGCACAAAGAGAGTTCTATAGGGAAGCTCGCCACTTTCAAGGACAAATTCAAGATGTATCCAATGTCCAAAATAAGATAAAAGCATGGAAGATATATCAAGAACAAGTTCAATCTAATTTAGTTAAGAGATGGTGAACATATATTGGTGGTATTCCCCTAGAAATCCACTCATTAAGTGAGTAGGATATGATTAGCATTGATTTTTGTCTAAACAAATGGAGGGATTTTTCTCAAAAGGCATTGAAGGGTATCCAACAAGAATTTGTAGACTATGCTACAATGTGGCATTGAGTGACATAGTGACTTGTAGACATGTCACCTTCCTTGATTTGGTTCATGTGACAGTTTTTAGCCTCAAGATGAGGTTATAAGAACTATTGAGGATGGGATCCAACAGAAAATGCAAGTTATTCATTCCCTCACAATTGTTAGCAATAAATCCATGAAACGTTATATTGAAGATGCAATAAGAGAAATAATGCTAATTAAAACTTTGTTTCCAAATTTGGAAAAGTATGAAAAGAAAGTGAACCAAAGAATTGCCTCTTTCAAGTCTCCTCCTAAACAACATTACTTTCCACAAAATGACTTTATTGAGAAAACATTAAAATCATGGAAATGTTATGTTGAGAGATATATAAAATAAAGGGAGAAAGGGTCTAGAAGTCAAGTGGAGAATACCAATGGTTAAGGAGATGAAACGTTTCAATTCCCTCACCTTAGTTTTCTATAAGTAAGATGAATCTAAAGGATAATAAGTGTTGGAAAATTGGTTTTCATTGATTTGAACCCTTGGAGATTAGTCATATTGATTGATGTCAACCCTTGAAGCAAGTCCAATAGAAAATTATGGTAGCCCCAGAGGTGTTGTTAAGAAACCCAAAGTTAATAAAGGAATAATTTAATGAAGATCAATGAATTTTCAGGAGAGACTATGCTAGATGGATAATACATGTCATTCAATTTCCGGTGATATGTGGAATTCCACATGGTTCCACACGATTAGTGAGATATGGCCTTGTGAAGTTGGAGGACCCTCAAGAGTATTCTAGAATCCCTTAGAAGGTCGATAAGAGGTCAATTATTCTAGAAAGCTTCTAGAAATTCATTAAGGAGATTCCTAGTCAAAGTAATTGCAAAAAGAAAATAATAAAAATAAAGTGGTTATAACAAGAAATTAATTATGGGTAAAGTAGTTGTAATAAAAAGGTTGAATAATCAAAGTGGTTTGGAAAAAAATTAATTATGGGTAAAGTAGTTGTATCAAGAAGATTGGATAGTCAAAGTTGTTGCAATAAAAAATAAATTAAATAATAAATTGGTTGCAACAAGAAGTTAGTTAAGGGAGAAGAAGTTACTATTTGACTAATTATGGAAAATTTAGTTGCAATAAGAAATTGGGTTAGCTCTAGAATAAGGAAAAGGGGTAAATTATTTACAAGGTGTTAGCACTAGAAGTCACCCTTTGATTGCATAGAAGGTAAGCCTAGTACCCATCGGGTTATATGTCACAATGAATAATTTTAAAGAGGTCAAATGGGTAAAACTCAAGATAATATCGTTTTAACTCAGAAAAATGGACCAATATGCACAAGCAATTGAGGTATTGATTAACTTCAGTCAGTAAGTTGGAGTAAAGGTGAATAGAAGGAATACTTTGGTGAGTAAAGTGTAGAGGTCTGTTGTAGACATCATGTCATCAAGAAGCCTAAGGAGGAAAAACTCAAACACAAGATCCTCTTGGATTCAAAGTTTCAGGAAACTGAAGAACACCATAACAGTACTGTAATCAAACATCCATCACAATATAGCTATAACAATCCATGTGAATCCTTCAATCATGGACACTTCAGTATCAGAGGAAAATAAGATGAAGAAGAAAGTTGACTTATATTGATCAAGAAGTCTCAAATCAAGTTACATAACCAGAGAGTCAGTATGATTCATCAAAATTTTACAATACAGGAGCCTTTCTCAACCATCCGAACTTAAAAAAATATCAAAACTACATATTTATACTTAGACTGAATACAACCAACATATGAGCGATCGAGTCATGCATTAAAATCTTGACTTTTGCTTCTTCTCTACAGACTACGCATGCAGTCTTCTGTCAAACACGAGCTCTTTCGTCTGGACCTTCTTTGTCAGACTGTGCATGTAGTTCTCTGTTGGAAGCGAGATCAAGTCTGCCAGTCTTTTCTGGCTTTCCATTTATGGGGGGAGATTATGTTTCAACCACATCCATTACTTTCACTAACTACCTTCATCGGGATCAGGATAGGGCCTGAGTCAACTTGACACCTTGAAAACGTGATGGTCTCACTTTGATCTTTGCCACCTGCGTTTATTGGACCTTTGCAAAGAAAACTGGTAGGTGGACATGGAGGAGGAAGATGGTGATTGGGAAAGGTGCTTGGTGAAAACTCTCAAGATGCAACGAGTGAGCAACACCCATTTGGAAGGACGCGGATAGAGAGCGGTGACAGGGACTATGTGAGTGCGAGTACTCGAGGGATGAGGTGTAAAGGTGTGAGGGCAATGTGGAAAGGGGAGAGGATGCAGTGGTAGAGAAGAGTGGTATGTCAGGGGGTACATGAAAATAGCAGAGGTGGCATGGGGTGTGAGTGGAGGACAGATGTTGGGAGGTGAGAGGGGGAGAAATGACAATGGGGAAGGGACAGGTGTGTGGTTAGGCGAGTGGAGGAAAGGTGTCAGCGGGAGTGCGAGCGGTATGGGAAGGCGGTCTGGAGGTTAGCTCGGAGGGGGGTGGGGGGGGTCCGAGTTGTTGCTATCGACCATTGATTTGAGCGTGCCTCGCTCAACTATTGAGATCTACGCGCTCCTTAGCACAACGCACCAAAACTGTCAAGTTATCAAAAACGTAGGATAAGAAACCAAATGTGGGTCATGCTAAGACCCTTTTCCTACATTTTTTCACCAAGGAGTTATTTCCTAAGGAAAAACCCCACTTTATCAACAATGTGTGCTAACATAGGCTCCATGGGGGATAGAGACCTCCCTGCGAGGTTATAAGAACTTCAGTAGTTTCAGTGCCTTATCTTAGGGCTATGGGGTCAGTTATTAAAACAAGAAGAAGAATGATATTTAAAATGGCATGAAAATCCACTCATGGCTCAAGCAAAGTATTTTTTCAGAAAATGCCCATTTACAGGGCCACAAAAAACTTCAACATCCTCCAAATTTTGTAACCTGTAAGTATTATTTGAAAATACTTCAGAGATTTTGAATGGCCCAATCCATAAGGCTTCGAATTTACCGTGATTTCCTTTTTCCTACTTGGGTGAATCCTATTTGAGTACTAAATCTCCCAGTTGGAAATCCTATTTACTTACCTTCATGTCAAAGGCCTGCTTGATCTTTTGTTAATGGTCATGTGCTTTGTCTAGTAACTATTCTCTAGTCTACTGCACTTCTACCAACTGTTGTATTCTTCTGATCATATCATTAGGTTCTCCTTGGAAGTCTTGGAATAATTTTTCCATGGGAATGGCAAGATGAGAAGGAAAAATGGCCTCAACTCCATATACAAGCTGAAAAGGAGAAATACCAATATACCTCTTTGTTGTCACTCTATTAGCTCACAAAGAAAATTTGAGCTTTGAATCCCATGCTTTCTTGTTGTTCTCCAAAAAATTTTGATGATATTTATAAGTCTCTTTTTAGAGGACTCTGCCAGTCCATTCCCTTGAGGGTAGTAAGGAGTAGAGTGAATCAATGTGATTCCAAATTTCTCATAGAAATGGATCAATGGTTCATCCTTGAAATATGCAACATTCTCAGTGACAATTATGTTTAGATAACCAAATCTTTCCATAATATCCTCAAGAAAACTAATTATTACCCTGTGGGAAGAACTCCTTGTGGGGATGGATTCTATCCACTTGGTAAAGTAATCTATGGCAGTCAATATCCACCTATGATGACCACTTGAAGCAGGATGAATTTCCTCAATAAAATCTAGGCCCCACTACTGAAAGGGTCCTGAAGCTACCATAGGCTTCAATGGAAAAGACTTGAGTTGCTTCTTTCCAAAGAAATTTTGAAACTTAACACAAGCCCTAATCTTTGCACAAACATCGGTGAATATACTAGGCCAGAAATACCCATCCCTAAGAATCTTATAGGTCGTGGTTCTCCAGAAGTGATGTCCCCCATATAAATTGTCATGAAAATAAAACATAATCTTTTGGGCATCCTGTGGGTATAAACATCTCAAAAGTACTCTCAGAGGGTCCTTCCAATACAAGACTTGATCAATAAGACAATATTTAATTGATTTAAGCTTCAAAACTCTTACCTTGCTTTTCTCCATACCATCATAAGGCTGAAACTTTGGTAGAAAAAATATAATGTCCTTGTACCAAGCACATTCTTCCAATGGAGGGATGACTTGAGAACCTTTATCAGATGACTCACCTTCCTTATTTTCTGAGAAAGTGTTGATGAAATTAACCCCAAAATATTTTCAATTAGATTCAACCAGTAACCTAGATAAGCCTTGGCCTTTAACCAATTTGGTTGGATTTATTTCAAGATCAAATTCAAGGATTTTGGAAATCCACTTGCTCCTTCTTCCATATATGTTAGGCTGGATGAGAATATCCTTCAAATAAGCTGAAGGTACATATGCAATGACTCTTGAATGCATAACATAGACCCTGAAGGCCTTGAGGGCTTTAACCAAAGCATAGGCATGCTTTTCCATGATGTCATATTTCATTTCAACATCTCTCAATTCCCTACTGAAAAAGGAAATGGGCTGCTCTAAGTCTTTAGCATTCTTCTGCAATAAAACAGTTTCTACTGTATCAAATGAAGCAAAGTAAAAAATCATAAAATCCTTGGAGTAGTCAGGACTGATGTGTTGATTAAGGTTGGTTGTCATTGATGTCAACCCTTGAAGAAAGCCCCGTAGCACAAAGGTTGGGTAATGGAACCAATATTGTTTGATGTAAATATGAATCGTTATTGTCTTTTCATGGTTGATAATAAGTATAAATGGATGAACTCTAAAGTGGTCCCCTTATGGTGAAATCTTTCACGGGAATATGCTTTGCGATTGAGTTATCCTAGAAGTATGGTTAGAGAACCCATGATTATTTGTGGAATAATGAGATGAACTCCAATGAATTTTTTAGTGAAACTATCCTATATGGATATCTCTTGTCATGCCATTTCTGGTGGTATGTAGAACGTCACATAACTCCTCACGGTTAGAGAGTTATGGCCATGAGAAGTTG
>CBVK0102778774.1:0-10102 GCA_900067695.1 Picea abies
CAAACCGGCCGGTTCCGGTTCCGGTTAGACCGGTTTTTAAAACTATGGAACTTTGAACCCAAGCAGGGAGGATAATAACTTTCCTCTCGGCCACTTGAGCTACACCCAATATATATATACATATATATATATATATATATATATGGTTCAAACCCTACTTTGTGACATGCTTGCTCTCTTCCTGAGCCAATTATATAAACTCAAATTATTTAAACTAAAAATGTGTGTGTATAATTCAATGGTATTTATTGTATATTTATAATTCTCGAACTATATGGAGAATTTTAATGCTAGAAAAAAATTTATTGTTGTTGAATTCGAATATGAACACATACCATGTGACTTATAGCTGATGACAAATAACCAGTAAAAAGCGCTGCTTAGTTAGGCTACAACAAGATGGTAAACAAGTGTTCATTTGTCATTTCACTAACCCGTTGTGAATATTTTGTGAATTCTCATGCTAAAACAAAGATTAATGCCAAATATCCAGCAGTCCCAACTCACTCTATAGCAGTGTTGCAAACACCCGCATTAACAAAAAATTGTCAAGGGTCTTGACCTTGCGATATCAGAAACATTGACAAAAAAATCATCAAAAATCGGCAAACTAAGACGAGCATTAAAAAATACAAAATAAAAATATAAATTAATAATGACATCAAATAATTCTACTGCCACATAATATGAAAAAAACACTCATGTATAAGAGATGTACAAGATGCCAAATGATACAGCAAACATTCACAGTCAATACTAAATCCTGAGAGTTGTCCAGATTCCAATCAAACTCAAAATTGAATACAAAATTACATCAAATATATAATAAGTGTATCGTATCATCATGAATCATCTATAACAATTAACCTAACAGCTAGCTATCCACCATTCCCCTTGCCCTTTTTTACAAGTAATAGTAATGGCTCGTCCTCTAGTAGGTCTTGTGGCTGCAGACAGATGGCCACTGGTAAGCGTCCCCCTCTGTGCAAAAGGTGGTGCTAAGTGCCCCATGCTCACACTCCTCATGTTTAGCATCCTCACTCTCAATCTCCTCCTCCCCCCCAATGGTTGTGGATCTTCCTCCCCTGTCCCATGCTCCGGCTCCTTCTCATGTAACCACTCAAGTGCCTCATTCCCTTTGGCCTTTTTACAATTTATAGTAATGGCCCGTCCTCTAGTAGGAGCTCTTGTGGCCATAGACAAATGACCACTATTAAGTGTCTCACTCTGTTCCTTCCCCCGAATGGTTGTGGGTCATCCTCCCCTACCCCCTGCTCCTCCTCCCTGTGTAACCCACTCAAGTGCCTCCTCCATAACAAGCCTCCCCACCCTCCAATCATACATGGTGTCAAAGTTATCCAAGGAAACGATGTCCACATCAGTGGGTCTCTCAAGTTGCATCACCCACAACTAGAGATTGTGATAGACATAAGCCATTCATTAAAGCACTAATATTATAACCAGAAAGAGAATCATAATAAACTTAACGAGTCCTGACGGTCATAAGAAATGTTAGAAGTCAATCCCCTCAAAATATGAAATGGCAGGGAGAAATCAATCCCTGCTCCACAAAAGTTTATTGGATGGTGATGAAAACAATTGTTTGGCCTCCTAAGATTAATGGTGGACGATGATAAACTCCTTTGTTCTCAATCCCCAACCACTCTATAGAAAAATGACCAAAAATAGATTTTTGGGCTTATCAAGGCATTTTTTCACGACCTCAAAAAAAATTCTTAACACCACAATGTCCCGATTTTTTGAAAACAATATATCATTTCTGCTTGGACATCGCGAAAAAACGCCATCAGCAATGTTTGCAACACTGCTCTATACCTCTAGCGTCAATTTTCAAATTCAGCCAACAATACCAGTTTCAGCTTATGCTTTCCAGGCTTTCCCATGTTTTTTCCAAATTTTCTAGACCAGGTGATGGAGTGTCCCCTCTTGTTTGTTGAGATCAATGACCCACGAAGATAGTACATCATTGTATGTAATTCTTGATATGTATCACAGCGATACAAATATGTTTCTTTGTTTTTGTTAATTTGTTTTAAAGATGGCCATTGTGTTTCTATGATTTTCTAAAATTTATCAATGATTAAAATAAGAAGGATTGAATCTTTGTTGTTTTGCAACCCCTCGTAGAGCTCTTAGTTGGACTGCATGTTTCATGCCACAGTTTTAGTAGAACTGCCTCCACTACATTTCTGCGATTGTTGCCAATAAACCTAGACCCAGTTCTTGCATAGAACTATACAAACACACACATGTAATAGCATAAATATTCATGATCTCAATCCAAGGGCCAGAACTTCAGAACCATAGATATATAAGCTAATGTTACTAGTAGTTGGAACAGGAAATCCCTTGCTTGGTACGTGTTAGAACATACTCTCATTAGAACAGCTAGAAATGTAGAAATTTCAGACGCCAACCCGGTTTCAAGTCTCACTGAGACACATAATTTAATGCCCAACTCACATTGCAATTTAGGCTGCAAATTAGTAAGCAGAAAATTAAATGCTCATGAACAGAAATACATGAAGTCTGCTACAGCAATAACTCAGAAATTAACACATAGATTTTGGTCAAACTTAGACCCTAGAAAAACACACAAGGGGAAAACCAGTGAGAGAGGGGCTTTTTATTATTCTGTGCTGAGAGAAATAATGTCTTTTTTACAACAGTGAAATTATCAATAAATCACACAAACTTATCTTAAGAATGTGCCCAGAAATCTTCCTTGAAAACAGTGTCAAACTGTCTTGAAATTTGTGCCCAGAAAACAGTATTGTACAACCCTAGAATTTCGTGCCCTCTTGCTGTACGAACTGTACAGAATTTGCTCAGAAATTCATGCCAGCTCCTGCTGTATCGATTTCTGTGTCAAAGCTTCTGTACAGAAGCCTTGAAATTCGTGCCAACTCTGCCTCAGAAATGTGCAGTATGGCCTCCTCGATTTCTGTGCCTTTTTTCTGTTGTACGGCCTTACCAAAAATCCGTACTGTACGGCCCTTTGCTGGCTGTACTCTCTGCCTCAAATTCTGTGCTGTCCTCTTGCCTTGGATTGTGTACCAATACTCAGCAACTTTCCTCTTTTCTTCAGCTTGACTTCTCTCTCTCTTGCTCTCCAAAACTCATGAAGAAAATAACACAAATGAAGGTGCCTCAATCCCTAAGTCAACCTCATGAGGGAAGGTGAAGGGTCTTCTAATCTAACGGTGGAGGATAGACTAGATCTACGGTGGTGATGAAATGTCTCTTCATTCACCCACTTCACTTAACTTTTCATAAAGTCACATTTAATCTCATATCTCATGAAATTAATTATGAGGGACCACATTGGACACTTTCTCACCCCTAGGCGCCTAGGTGATGAGAAACACTTGTCCTTGGTACTTTATTATTTTTATTTTAACAAGAAATGCATACCCTTTATTGAGACATGCTAGAACAGGTGTGCTTGTTCTAAGCTTTGGTCCTAAAAAGATTACTCAAGTTAAATAGAGAAGGCAACTTTCTTAAGCAATTCGCCCATGTAAAATAACAGATCGAAATCTAGTTTAAGGGTTGGATTCAGCACCATGGGTGTGGTCCAAATATTTTCTAGATCCTTTTTGCGAGACTATGAAAACAACTAGTGAGATGCAGCCATTGAAAAAAATTAAACAATGGGTTAAATATGTAGATCTTGAGCATGTTTTTAGCTTCATCAGTTTTATGTAATACTCTATATAATAACTCTTGTGCCCTTCATTACCTAAAGGTGAAATATTCATAGAAATCTGGCTTGGAATGGGGCTTATGAATATGTTGTTAATTCAGAAAAAGGCTTATGGTCAGCAAATTTTGTCAATGGAATAAAAGTCCCCTTCGAGATGCTTTGGTTGTATAATTACAAGAATAGATTTTTCAGTGATGAAAGAGAACCAAGTGTGATGGTATGGTGTTTACGATATGTTTTCTCGAGTTTGCATGCACTCCTCAAGAGTAAGCATGCATGACATTACAAAGATTAAGGAATGCCCAGATCTTTCATTGGCAAATACACCATCATAAGGCTAACACAATAACCCAGATTTGTCATTTTATTGACTCTGAAATTGTCATCTTGAAATTGCAAGAATAATGGAAGAATAATCTAATAATGGAAGAATACTCACAATTACAAATGGAGGTTTTTTGCTGTCAGCATCAGCTACAAAGAAACCAGACTTTTCCCACCATTCATACCATCTATAAGAACAAAAAGATACAACAATAGCATAATATAGCATTTGCATCAGTAGACAATAAACACTACCTACAAACCTCAAACACACATGGGCAACAACTTCGCACTTACGCAGCTTCCACGGCACTTGGATTGTATGCTTTGGCCATTTCTGGAGAAAGCCTTTTCTTCTCACCGAGAGGAGTTGGGGGATCTTGATACTCTTCTTGGTTTTCATCTGCTGCAGCCTTCTTTGCTGCTTTTTGCTCAGCTTTCTTCGATGGTTGTGATCCCTTTCCAGCCTGTATACAAGCTTCAGCAGTGTGAAAAAGAGAAACTGACATCTTCGAATATCAGAATAAACCCTGGGGAAATCTAAACAGTTTATTTATTAATAACAAAAATTTAAAAATGGTACAGCTCCTAACTTGCGGGAAAACAAAGGCACTTTGTTGTTCATCATCATGATAGAAAAATGTTACGAGTATTAATCTCCCAACCTGTGCTTTTGCTGCTTCAGCTTTCTGTGCTGCTTTGAGTTTTTTTAGCTCCTTTTCCCTGGCCTGCATAAGATCGAAACTGAAAACATTAGCAGAGTACTAATGTATCAAATCCATATTGGTCCATGACATGGTGCAAAGATTGTGACAAATGCACATGATTAACAGAAATTTGTACTAATTGAATTGACTGAGGCACAAAACACCATGAACAATGAACAGTAGTTCACATTCTCATGGTAGAAAAGTTAAATTTTCCAGTGCACAGTCCAACATTCATTCAATCTATAATCGTCGCCAAAAGTTGCAGATTTGATTGAGGAACTGATCAACTTATCCTAACAGGGTCCCTTGTCTGCAACAAGACCTATAATGGGTGTGCACACAATAAGCAATGAATCCTTAAGGATTGACCTGAACCCTGCTTTCAATAAATTACACCAACCTACTAAATTATGCTAAACTTGATTTCTCCACATGGGCAAATCCAATGTTTTAAAACTCAGACTAGGCCTCAGAATCGGTCGATGGTCAAATTGGACTCGGACTCAGGCTCGGATTGACTCGGACTGATCTGATTTCAATGACTTGGTTTACTAAAAGTTACATAAAATATTTAAATTTTAATGAAAAAATCCAAAAAATTATTGAAACTTTGAAAGAAAGCATTATGAATAAATGAGCAAGAACATTTAAATGACAATCAATGTTCCACCATCACTTATATTGGGATCCTCATCATTAGTATTGTTACCCCCCAATGCGGGTAACTAGAGGAGATCATGTCTCGCGGCCCGCAATGGAACGTGATCCCGACCATGATGCTGATCAGCATGTCCACAGATGACAGCCCAACAGCCCCCCTCATTCACCTTTACAACTACAGGTCAACCTAGGCTCATCACATCCAAGCAACCCACTATATGGGAGATGGTAAGCCATCGTCACCATGAGGTATGTTAGTCCTTCTTTCATGCAAAGTGTTGTGCTTAATTTGTTGGCCATGTGGATGAGGATCTTTGGTTGAAGTTGGATAATGGATCACTGGCTTGAGAAATTGTGTCAGTTGCCTTGTTTCACCTTGGTGGTCAGCTTCTATGCCCTAGTCTCGTGTTGTCACCACCCAGAGAAAAGGAGTACTATTGGGGGGCCCTCACAAGGATAGTGTTTCGTTCCCCACCATACTTAACACTTTCCATTCTAGAGAGCCTCTCGTAGTGTGTACTAAACTTCGGTAATGGGTCATGGTCTATTCTCTTATGAGAAGAGGCGCTGACGGCCCAAAGGTTGATTGCAGTTGCTACTAAAAAATAAGAAAATGATGCTAATGAAAGAAAAGAATGATAGCAAAGGACTCTCAAAAACCAGTCCAAACTTGAGCTCTACCCTTTCCATGCTCACACCAGTCCTCAGCAATGATGATATAGCTTATAAAAGGGAACTTGCAAATATCATAAGAGGGCAAATAAAAGGCAAATAAAGGGGTTTGGAAAAAATGGCACTTAAGAAAGTGGTAACTCAAGAGCAAGCGCACCCTCAAAGGCGCTCATAGAAATGGATTAAATGACACCAAAAGCCATGAAGTAAGACATAAAACCATATTACTATCATACTTACTCTTGAAGGGTTACTTTCTTTCCTACTTCCCTCGGGACCTATCCCTCTACCTGGGTTCTTTTATTTCTTGTCTAGGTGGCACACCTAATAGGGTTGGATGAAGGCCCTCCTATACTTAAACTTGTCAACTCGCATAAGGTCCTGGGTTGGTGTAATGCTTGAAGGGGATACTCAGGTGAATTGTTTACATGGCTTATATCTTACGTTATATGGTGAATTGTTGCATGCTTTAAGGACTAATGTTTCATGTGAATCTTAGCAAACCTTGTCTTATACTTTGCTCTGTTTCGAATGGCCCTGACATGGTTCTTTGAGGGACGTCTTGGGCTTGTACCCAGCACGTTGTGCCTTTATTGCAAGACGTTGCCACGTGTGATGGAGAGCAGTGGGTCATCCATGAAGAAAACTGAGGTACTATGAGGCTGCCCAACAGGTCTATCTTTGACCTCTTGTTGGGCCCTAAGTTTAGTCTCCAAAACTGTCCTTTGATGTTGTTTTAGGACAGCAAACAGTCAAGTACTTTTCTACTCATAGTTTGATGGTTAAGTGTTCTTTGAGGTGCCCTTGCAAGTGTTTTTGAATCAGTGGTTAGCACATGCAATATAACTCAAAACAAGTAACACTCCTCTAGATCTTTACAACTCTAAAATGTTGATCTAAACAACTAAGCATACATGAAATTTTGGACACAAGTATTTTTGGTCAACACGACCTTGGATAAACCCCCCCCGGGAAAAACCAGTTTAGAATGAAAGTATATATAAGTGATGTCTAAAGCATGAGATACAACAAGTAAGATAATACAATGGAACCTGATACAATAGCAACTCCTCTCGAGACGCTTTGGAGTTCCAAGAAGAGATATGCGCCCAAGCTTAGTGCGCCCTCTTCCTTTGTTGCCTATTTCACTGAATCAATGCACCCTTGACCCTCTGAGCTCTGATGAAGAATCCCTTGCACACAATGAAGCTCTTGTGTGCTACCTCTCCAATGAAACTGATAGATCTACAATCCTCCAAGTGTAGCTAGTGCCTGTTATGTGTGTGCCCTCCTCCTCAAGTGTGCCCTTCTCAAAGCAAATACAAACACCACAAATAAATGAGGGTCTAAGCCTCCATGAGCCCTCCATGGAAGGAGGCGCCCAAGCTTCCCTCATCTAATGCCTCCATCCTCATCCTCTTGCTCCTCTCCCAACTCTCTTGGTGAACAAAACAAGCAATGAGCCTCTCCTTGCCCCTTGCGCCCCTCTTGAACCTCCATAAGGAAACATAAAGTATGGATGGCTAGGATCATCCCAAGCCATCCCTAATCAATAGTTGAGATCTCTCCAAAAGAATCTCAACTCAAAACCCACTTTGGGTTAAGTTCCCTAAGTTCACTTTATGTCCCCTCATTCACCCACTTAGTGAATAATTAGTCACTTTAGGCTAAAATGACAAAATTTCAGTTTTGACTTAAATCTCCCAAGTCAAAGTGAAATTAGACATAAAGTACAACGCACAATGGTACAAACATCTCCCTCGTGTGGTTAGAGGCCCAAAACCACAAGGGGACCACTTTCCAAAGCACCCAAATCTCAACAATCCAGTGACTGACCACCCTCAGACATCATCTCTCACATCCTTGGAACCTTGGACGACGGACAGATGGGCTTGCTTTGAGCAAATTTAGTCATGATGGCACACAAATGGGTTGGAAGCCCTAGGTTGGGCAGAGTACCCTGGAGCTTATTTACCCATTGAATCAGGAATGTTGAAGCAGTAGATAGCCAAAGACCTTGCAGAGACGAGATGCAGCTCCCTCCAGCCTAGACGCAGCACTTAGATCCTGGA
Organism: Picea abies; assembly: GCA_900067695.1. Lineage (NCBI taxonomy): Eukaryota > Viridiplantae > Streptophyta > Pinopsida > Pinales > Pinaceae > Picea > Picea abies. Next base: position 8,166 of record CBVK0102778774.1, read on the forward strand.
TGTTGGCCTTATTTTGATGATGATGTCATCTTTTAAGGTTTGATGGAACTAGGGTTTGGTGGACACATGAGGTATTGATCATGGATGGCATGGCTTCAGGTGAGGAGAGACATCACTTGCCCCCACCTCACCTTGGATTGGTGTCGCATGGCCTTTGAAGGCCTTCTCCTTGCCCAATAGGGCTTAACGTCTCACGTGTGTGGCTTATTTATGATGTTTTTTGCATTTATGATGGTCGGCCCCATGTGTGGCCCATTTATGATGGTGGAACATTATTATGTTATGTTAAGTGGACAAAGCGCTAGCCTAGGCTCATATATAAAGGCTAGCACTCATTTCATTTGGATCATCATCTTTTCCTCGCCATTGTGGAGGACTACTTCTGAAATTTTCGGCCCCTTTGGGGTTATTAATCTATCTCTCTCATGCACTATGCTTGGAATGGATCTCTTATAGATGCTTTACTAATTTTGGATGGATATTTCTGCAATTAGGGTCAAAAGCTCATGGTTTCTTGGATGAAGTTGTTAGAATTAGGAAAGAAAACAAGAATTTAACTTTTCAAAAAAAAATTGTAGACAGAATTGGCATGAACACATTAAACTTATACAGATCTGAACTCCAAAAATATTTTGAGTATGCTAGGTGGTTAGATCTAAACTTAGAAAATAATTCTAAGCATGAACAATTAATAGATCTAAATCATAAACAATTTATGAGTGAGTAAAACACTTAGATCTGAACTAGAAATTAGTTCTGAACATGTATAGTAGATAGATCTAAATCATAAACAATTTCTGAGTGAGTAAAACACTTAGATCTGAACTAGAAATTAGTTCTAAACATGTATAGTAGATAGATCTAAACTGTAAAACATTTCTGAGTGAACAACACACTTAGATCTGAACTATAGATGTATTTCTAAGTCAAAGCTGAACTGCAGATATATATTTGAGCATGCACATTAAATAAATCTGAACTAGACAATAATATTAAAGCATGCTAAACAATAGATCTAATAATAAGCAATGTAATAGAACTGAAAACTGCAACTTACCTCTTGATAATCTTACCTCAGTATGATGAAGTAGAACATAACACATATGAGAGATAATAAGCCATTGAAGTATGCTCAGACAAGTCTTTGAGTCATGGATCTACCTCAAGGGTTAGATCGCTAATCAAGAGAAAAATAGGACTGATATGCCACCATGTAAAACCTCACACAAACACACTCAAAAACCCCAACAAAGAAAACTGGAATCAAACCCTTGTTCTAATCATCACTTAGGAAGAGATGTAACAACAAGTGAAGAGGAGGATTTGAAGCTTCAAATCAGGACGGCAGTGCTAGATCAACACCTAACTACCCAGTAGTAGGGTCGCGGCCTAGATCTGCTCAAAAGTAGACTTAAGGGAGGGTCGGCTTCAGCAGTCAAGGAAGGGTGGCAGCAAGAACACTTCCCAGCAAAGTTTTATTCACCCTCAACACACACAGTGGCAGCATAAACATCATAGAAGGGACCTAGCAGCAAAACAATGGAGAGGCTGAACTGTACTGTCACAAGGAGGCCGCAACTAGACACAAGGAGGCCGCAGCACTCATAGAGAAATCTACCACTCTTTTGGAGAGAGAGGAATGAGTGAGTGTAAGTAAATAGTGAAAGGGGAGGGTTCTTATTTATACTTTTAGGCTAGGGTTAGGCTAATAAAAAATATAATTAAAATAACATATTTAATTAATATAAATATTAATTTACATATGTTATAATTAATTATTAATTAATATTTTCCATATTAACCCCTAAAACAAAAATACAAACCCCCAATCAAACTCAAGCTCAAGAACCAAGGGTGGGGGTTTTATGAGAGGTTTACTTAGTGGCAACACATGTCCATATAATTCTTAAGGTGACCAATTAACTTTATCATCACTG
>CBVK0102778786.1:0-11739 GCA_900067695.1 Picea abies
TGTTCTTGAAAATCGACCTCCTCTTCAGAAATTGCACTATGCCTCATTGATGACAACCATAGTTTCATAGATACTCCAACAAATGGTTTTCCAGTGGAAAAAATGATAGCAGAGGGTCCCCCCTATTTGAACCTCCGTGCTCTAAATCCAATGAAACTGTTGGTTCTCCCATCCGAGTCTTGGTTTGATTTTTATCGCGAGCTGCAACTCGCCTCTTCAAGCTAGTCAGGGACATGTGGCCAATTTGGTCTAGGGGCATTAAATCCAAACCGAGTATCATAACGTAGTTTCATAAGCTCCCACAAGTATCTTTTTACAAGGACCACACAACTACACTACCCATAAATTCCCGACACAATGTTCTTGAAAATCAATCTCTTCTTCAAAAATTTCACTATGCCTCATTGACCAAAATGCTAGTGACGGAGATACTCCAAAAAATTATTTTTCCTGGAAAAAATGATAGTGGAGTCCCCTACCCTAAAAGAGACCTGGTGCTTCGGATATAATGCAACTCACGGCTTGTGCATCTGAGTCCCTATTTGAGTTTTTCTGCGAGTTGCAACTCGCCTCTTCAAGCCATTTAGGCGAGTTGCAACTCGCCTCTTCAAGCCATTTAGGGACATGTGGCCAATTTTCTCTGGGGGCATAAAATCCAAACCAAATGACATAACAAATTTTCGTAAGATCCTAGAAGTCTATTTTTCAAGGACCATGCGAGTACACTACCCAAAAAATCCTGACACAATTTTCTTGAAAATCAACCTCCTCTTTAGAAATTGCACTATGGCTCATTGACCAAAACCCTATTGTCATAGATACTTCAACAAATGGTTTTCCAATGGACAAGATGATAGAATAGCTGCCCCCTAATTGAAACTTTGTGCTCTGGATCCAATGCAACTGACGGTTCTCCCATTGGAGTCTCGATTTGAGTTTTATCAAGACTTGCAACTCGCCTCTTCAAGCCATTCAGGGATATGTGGCCAATTTGTTCTGGGGGCGTAAAATCCAAACCGAGATGTGTAAATAGTTTTGTAAGTTCCCAAAAGTCTATTTGGCCAAGGGCCATCTTACTACACAACCCAAAAATTCACAACACAATGTTATTGAAAATTGAACTCCTCTTCATAAATTGCACTATGCCTCATTGACCAAAACCCAAATGTCGGAGATACTCCAAAAAATGGTTTCTGTTTGGACACGATGACAACAAAGGGTCCCCCCTAGTTAAAACCTGGTGCTTTGGATCCAATCCAACTGAGGATTCAGCCATCCAAGTCCTGTTTTGTGTTTTATCATGAGTTGCAACTCGCTTCTTCCATCTATTCAAGGACATGTGACCAATTTGGTTTGGGGGCATAAAATACATACCAACTGGCATAAAAGAGTTATATAAGCTCCCACAAGTCTATTTTTCCAAGGACCACATGAATACACTACACATAAATGTCCAACACAATGTTCATGAAAATCAACCTCCTCTTCAGAAATTGCACTATGCCTCATTGACCAAACCTCCTCTTCAGAAATTGCACTATGCCTCATTGACCAAAACCCTAGTATCGAAGATACTCCAACAAATGTTTTTTGGTGGAAAAAATGAAATTAGATCCCCTCCCCTAGTTGAAACCTAGTGCTCGGATCCAATGAAATTGATAGTTCTCCCATCTTAGTCTCGGTTTGAGTTTTATTGGGAGTTGCAACTCACCTCTTGAAGCTAGTCAGGGATATGTTGCCAATTTGGTTGGGGGGAATAAAATATAAACTGGGTGGCATAACTAAGTTTTGTAAGACCCCAAAATTCTATTTTTCCAAGGACCACATGACTACACTATCCACAAATTCTTAATACATTTTTCTTGAAAATCGACCTCCTCTTCAAAAATTGCACTATGCCTCATTGACCAAAATGCTAGAGGAAAAGATACTCCAGCAATCGGTTTTACGGTGGAAAAAATAAAATCGGAGGGTCCCCCCTAGTTGAAAATCGGTGCTCTAGATCCAGTGCAACTAACTATTCACACATTTGAGTCTCATTTTGAGTTTTATCAGAAGTTGCAACTCCCCTCTTTAAGCCATTCAGGGACATGTGGCCAATTTAGTGCAGGGATATAAAATCCAAAATGAGTGGCATAATGGAGTTTTGTAAGCTCCCACAAGTCTATTTGGCCAAGGAACATGTGACTACACTACCCATAAATTCCTAGCATAGTGTTCTTGAAAATCGACCTCCTCTTCAAAAATTGCACCATGTCTCTTTGACCAAAACATTGGAATTCTCATGCAAGTATTTTTATATAAGATATATGGGACAACAAGTTGTAGAATTACATTCTTAATGAATCATTTGATTTTAATATTTATCTATGAATAATTTGATGTAATGGAAATTAAATGCAAGGAAAGGCATGTCAGGTGAAAGCAAGGCATGGAAAGTGAAGGCATGGCATGGAAAGACAAGACATGGAAAGTGAAGGAAAGAAAAGGCATGTCAAGGCATGACATGGAAAGGAATGCCAATGTATGGAAAGGAATGACATGGAAAAGGCAAGGCATGGAAAGTGACCACAAGGAAAGGCATGGAATGGCATGGCATGGAATGACATGGCAAGGCATGGTATGGAAAGACATGGTATGGAAATACAAGAGATGGAAAGTGAACGCAAGGCAATGCATGACAAGGCATGGCATGGAAATGAATGACATGTTATGGAAAGGAATGACATGTACACTATAAGGCATGGAAAGTGAATGCAAGGCATGGAATGGCATGGCATGACATGGAAAGGCATGTGATTGAAAGGCATGGTATGGAAAGACAATATATGGAAAGTGAAGGAAAGGAAAGGCATGGAATGACATGGGATGTCAAGGCATACCATACCATACCATACCATACCAATGCCATTTCATGACATACCATACCATACCAATTCCAATGCATACCATACCAATGAAAGGGATACCATACCAAGGCAAGGCATACCATACCATACCATACCATACCATACCAATTTCAATGCATACCATATCATGCCATACAATGCCAATGCATACCTACCATATCATACCAATGCCAATGCCAATTCATACCATACCATACCATACCATTTCCAATGCATACCATAGCATACCATACCATTGCCAATGCATACCATACCAAGGAAAGGAATGACATACCATACCATATCATCCCATACCATTGCCAATGCATACCATGCAAGTAAATGCATACCATTTCCATTGCCGCATACCATGCAAGTAAATGCATACCATTTCCATTGCCAATGCATACCATACAATGACAAGGAAATGCATACCATTTCCATTTCCAATGCATACCATACCATACAATTGACAATGCATACCATTGCAAGGCAATGGAAATCCATACCATACCAATACAAGGAAATGGCAATGCATACCATACCATACAAGGAAATCCCAAGGCAATGCATACCATACCATTGCCAATGAATACAATACCATTTCCATTGCCAATTCTAATGCATACCATATCATACCATACTATTCCCAATGCATACCATACTATGGAAATGAAATGGTATGCATTGGAAATGGTATTTCTGTTGCATACCATTCCAATGGTATGTAATAGTATGCATAGGCAATCATATTGTTGTTGCATACCATTTCATACCATTGCATACCATTGAAATGGTGTGCAACGACAATACCATTTCCAATGCATACCATTCCATGCCATTGCAATGGTATGCAATGGTATGAATAGGAAATGGTATTGCCTTTGCATACCCTTGCATACCATTGCAATACCATTTCCATGGTATGCAATGGAAATACCAATGCCTATGCATACCATTTCATACCATTGCAATACCATGTAATGGTATGCAATGGTATGCATAGGCATTGGTATTTCCTTTGCATACCATTGGTATGCATAGGCAATGGTATGGCCATTGAATACCATTGGATACCCATGATATGCCTACCAATGCTATGCAATGGTATTCCTTCCAATGGTATACAATGGTATGCATACCATTGCGATACCATGGTAGGCATTGGTATGCATACCATTGCAATACCATGGTATGCATAAAATTTGTATGCATACCATTTCAATACCATGGTATGCATACCAATGGTATGAATACTTGAGAATCCCTAAGAAAACTACCATTAAAACCCTAAAACAACTGTTGGGCTTCAGTTTTGTCATGTTTTTTGCCATACGAATACACTCATCATTACACCTTCTCCCTGTATTTTGTCCATAATATATCCCTAATTACACCATAAAACTCCATTATCTCTTGTTATTCATCCTATGTGGTTATGATGCAAGAGCATCGTAAGCGAACCAACAAAGAAAGCACAAAGGTGAAGGACAATTGGAATTGTAGCAGTGCATGTTTTGAGAACATTTTGAATTTCAAAGGATAAAGAATTAATGAAATATCTAAAGGGATGTATTTTCATTTATGTTTTGGAGATTGTAAACAAATCTTCAGTGTTTCTCTCATATGTCGGATATGGAGGCATTTAATTGTAATGAATGTAAAGTAGGTAGCTTTTAAATTCCAATTAGATAGCTAGAGATGTAAGAGGGAAAACTCTAGAAATCTCCCTCGTAGGTATTGTATAATATATATATATATATATATATATATATATATATATTATTCTCAATTGTAGGCGGTAGAGAAAGAGAATAGGAGAGCAGAAGAACAGATATTGTATAAATCCCATAAGCGGATAACTGCTTCTATTGAACTCATGCACAGATGCACTTGGATTAATATAAATTAGCTTCAATCCAAACTCATGGTGTTTTTGTGCATTCTATTTACACCTTTGAATGGTATGTTTATAGTTTTCTTATGTTCTCTTTCATGCATGTGTTTCCAATGCTATGTGTGTGTATTCTCTTGAGTTCATGTTGAATGTATGAATTCTGTGAGAGGATTAGTATAAGTTTCAATTGCTTCTCTTCTCGAGAAATCTTGCAAGGATTGTAGTGAGAGTTCGCAAGGAGTGCATTGATGAAGTTCTGAGTTTTATCTCAGAAAAGCTCAGGAGGGATACCATTGTTCTTATACCAGTAGAAGTGCAGGTATAGCGTTGAGCCATGCAAAGTGTGCAGAGGAAAGAGAGAGTCTTGGACTTTAACAAGAAGAAGGAAGGTCGGAGAACTGATTTTGCAGGGAAGTGCACAGAGTTGGAGGTGGTGGATAATGATAGGGTATTGTGAATTTCGCAATGAGTGTGCTCAAGAGTCTTTTTAAAGATTTGAATCCGTAACAAAGGTCAAATCTCAAGAATGATAGATAGTTGAGAGGATTCAAAGGAATAACAAAGCCTGAAACTACTTTGCAAAAGCTAAGTCAGAAGAAGAAGATGCCAAGGTATTTGGGCAAATGCCTTTGAGAATTCCAAACAAATGATCGAAACTCTCAAAGGGAGAATTGTCGAAGTTATGTGGGTTGTTGGATCCTGTAGATCAGCAGGGAGATTAAGGCTGAGTGTCTTTCGGCACTCGTAAGATTAGGAGGGATAGTGGTCGTTGGATCTAGATCAACGAGGTTCATTGATCTCGTTCTTAAATTCGCCTTTTAAGAATTCAGAGCATGGAAGACGTTGTCCCTCAGAGACAAGGGTTGAAAACTCTCGATAGAAGAAGGAACATCAGATCATGGGGAGTTTAGAGCCATTGATTGTGAAGAGGATTCATTGCGATTTCGGTTATCGACAAAGGGTCTTGCTACATTTCAAATCACTGAGACATGAAATTTCAAAGTACCGAAATATTTCACCCCAGGTTTTAGATAGAGGTCACATCAAGTAAATTCAATGAAGGATTCAAAGGACCCATTAGCATTTTAGGGTTTTTTGGACGGAAGGATTTAGGGACTCATACTAGGTTTGAGAAGTCACAAAACCTGATATACCATTCAGGAGAAAATTTTGGTCACGTCACCTGGTCACGTGGATGAGAGTTGGTGCTTGGTGCTTATTCGCATAGGCGTAGCTCCTAAGAAGGACCCGTGGATAAACGATTGTGTATTGAAGGTTCCTATTGTGAATCAATGAGTCAATCAGACTCAAAGGGGATATTAAGAATGATCCTTAGACTGAGAGTTCATGCAGAACCTGTTGAGGTAGGGGTGTTTCATTAGGTGGTATCAAATGTTACAACCATTGTTTTCTGTAAGCAGGATAGGACAAAAGGCAATTTTTGATTTGAATTCTGCATGGAACGGATTTGAAACAGTGTTGCCTAGAAGACGTCAAGATAGGCCAATGCTCGATCCAGCTGTGGAAAGAGAAATGAGAGAAATTCATTCTTGATTAGATGCTAAGGAGACAACATAGAGATGGAAAATTGATGTTGGAGATGTCAGTGAATACGAAAGTGAAAATGAGGGCGAATTTGGAGAAGAAATTGGAGTCGAAGATGCTACAGGAGAACATTTATTTAGAGATATTGCGAGAATAGGTGCCATGGAAAAGATGGATATTCCGATATATGAAGGAAATTTAGACGTCGAAGAGCTTCTTGATTGGTTTAGAGCTTTGGATAAGTACTTCAGTTATGGAGATATCGAAGAGGATAAGAAAGTCAAACATGCCATCACTAGACTTAAAGGGTATGCAACATTGTGGTGGGATGAACTGCAGGCTGACAGGCGTTGCAAAGGAAAGAAAAGAATTAAAAGTTGGGATAGGATGGTCACAAAGATGAAAGCCAAGTTTATACCTAGAGACTACTAGATTAATTTGTTTTGAAAAATGCAGAATTTGAGACAGAAGGGGATGATAGTGAAAGAATACTCTAAGGAATTTTACTGATTCAATATTAGAGCAGGTCGCCATGAGAGTGATGATGAAAAATTCTCCAGATACATGAATGTATTGAGACATGAAATTCAGGATAAAATGAGCATGGTGACAATCAGGAATGTAGAAGATTATTATCAGATTTCTCCGAAGGATGAAGAAAAATTGACCCGAAAGCAAGGTCAAAGGGGCAGAGGTAGAAGTCGGAGTAGAGGTAAAGCATTTTCCCAAGACAAAGTGAAAAATCCCAAGAATGAAGAGAAGAAACCTCATACTCACCCTGAGAGAGGAGGAAGTTCACAGGGAAGACAATATGCCGATGGAAACACTTTTCCTCGAGCCAGAGGAAGAGGAAGAGGCAAAGGTGGTGAGATAAAGTGTTTTGTCTGTGGAAATATCGGACATAAGTCTTATTAATGTCCCGACAGAAAAATATATGGAGGAGGCAAATCTCACATATCAGAAGCGCAAAGGAGAAATGTTGAGGCAGAAGATGTAAAAGGCGAAAGATCCTTAATGATGAGGAAAATTATCTTAAAGCCAAAGAAGGAGATAGAGAATCCATTCCAATGAAACAATTTGTTTAGAACTACTTGCAAGACCAAGGATAGGGTATGATAGGTAATAGTGGACAGTGGAAGTATAGACAATCTAGTATCCACAGAAATGGTGGAGGAGCTATAATTGGAGACAATTGCACATCCGAGCCCATACAAAGTCTCGTGGTTGAAAAAAGGTCATCAGGTAACTATCACTAAACAATGTTTAGTTGAATTTAAGATAGGGGGATATAGAGATGAAATCTTATGTGATGTTATTCCCATGGATGTCTTTCATCTTTTGTTGGGGATACCATGGCAATACGACAGAAATGTTGTTCATGATGGGAGAAAGAACACATACACCTTAGAGAAATGATGGGAGAAAGAACACATACACCTTAGAGAAGAATGGTAGGATGCATGTTACTGCCAAGTGAAGACAAGAAGGTGAAAGCAGAAGAGAGAAACACTATACTTCTCATGAGTGGGAAGGAACTTCTTGACGATGTCAAGAAAGAAGATGGCATGCAGTTTCCTATAGTGAGAAAACCCAGAGTCATTTTGACCAGTACTTCGATAGATGATCTACTAGAGGAAATTCAAGAACTGCTGGAGGAATTTGTTGATACAGTGGTGGATGATTTACCTTGTTCATTGCCGCCCATAAGGAGTATAAGCCATCAAATTGACATTATACCAAGAGCAAGTTTACCAAACAAGGAAGCATATAGATTGACGCCACAAGAGAATGAGGAAGTTAAGAAACAAGTCTACGATTTGATGGACAAGGGACTGGTTCGAGAAATCTTGAGTCCATATGCTATACCAACAATGTTAAGTCAAAAAAAGGATGGTGGATGGAGAATGTGTATGGACTCAAGGGATATAAACAAAATCACCATCAAGTATAGATTTCCTTTACCGAGGATCGATGACTTGATGGATTTCTTAAGTGGATCATTTTTTTTTTCAAAAATTGATTTGAAAAGCGGATATCATTAGATTCGAATGAGAGAAGGTGATGAATGGAAGACAACATTCAAAATGAATGTAGGGATGTATGAATGGCTTGTCATGTTGTTTGGTTTAACGAATGCGCCAAGTACTTTCATGAGGTTGATGAATGGTGTCTTGAAAGATTTCATTGGAAATTTTGTGATTGTGTATCTTGATGATATACTGATATTCAGTCAAACTGAGGAAGAACATTTGAGATACCTAACTCTATTGTTGAGGAAGTTGCAACAAGTAAAGTTGTTGATAAATTTGAAGAAGTCATATTTCATGAAGAAAGAACTCATTTATTTGGGGTTTGTAATCTCTTTTAATGAGTTAAAGATGGATCCCGAGAAGGTAAAAGAAATTAGGGATTGGTCATCACCAAAGAACATCTTTGAAGTCAGAAGCTTCCATGGATTGGCTAGTTTTTATAGGAAATTCATCAGAAATTTTAGTAGAATTTCTACACCAATGATGGACACAGTTAAGAAAAGACATAAATCTTTTCATTGGATAGAGGAATAACAAATAATTTTTAAGTTGTTGAAGGAGAAAATAATTGGACAACAAGTTTTGGTTCTACCAGATTTCAGTAAGACATTCCAAGTCAGATGTGAAGCAAGTGGATTTGCGATTGGAGCAGTCTTGAGTCAAGACAATCTGATTTCATACTTTAGTGAGACGCTGAACGATGCCAAAGTGAAATATTCCATGTATGATAAAGAATTTTATGCAATCATGAAAGCATTGAAGAAATGGAGGCACTACTTGATTCCGAAAGATTTTGTCTTGTATAGAGACAACCATGCTTTACAATTCATAACTCGACAGGAGAAGCTAAAATAGAAACACGTGAAATGGGTTGAATTTATGTAGAACTTTACTTTTGTTATAAAACACATTTTTGGAACTTCTAACAAGGTTGTTAATGCGTTGAGTAGGAAATGTTTGATTCTGCAGAAGTTTCATGTGAAGACCTTAGGTTTTGATAGCCTTAAGGATATGTATAGAGATGATCCAGATTTTAAAGATGCTTATGAAGCATGAGAGAATATTGTTTTAAGAAACAAAATCCAATGGATTGAATATATGGTTCATGATGGACTGTTATTCAAAGGAAATCAGTTGTGTATTCGAAGGAGTTCTTTGAGGGAGAATCTTCTGAAGGAAAAGCATAGTGGGGGATTGGCTAGACATTTCAGCCATGACAAAATATTCAGGCAACTGAACAATTTATGTTATTGGCTAGGGATAAGGACATAGGTCAAGAAATTTGTCAACAAATGAAAAATTTGTTAGCATGCAAAGGGGAGAAGAAAAAATACAAGATTGTATCAACCATTGCCAGTACCAGAGAGGTCATGGATTATGGTAAGCATGGATTTTGTGTTAAGACTACCAAGGAAACAAAGGGGTTGCAACTCCATATTTGTGGTAGTTGATCGATTTTAAAAAATGGCTAATTTCATTCCATGTCAGAAAACCAGTGATGCAACTCACATTGCAAACCTATTTTTCAAAGAAGTTGTTAGAATTCATGGGTTACCCAGGAGTATTGTTTTGGATAGGGATACCAAATTTGTTGGTCATTTCTAGAGGACACTATGGAAGATGCTGGGGACAAAATTGTCTTTTGTCTCATCATATCACCCTTAGATGGATGGACAGACTGAGGTAGTGAACCGAGTTTTGGGATATTTATTGAGGAGTTTAGTAGCTAAACATCACATTCAGTGGGATTATATTTTTCCACAAGTGGAATTTCCATATAATGATTCACCTAACAGAAGAATAGGAAAGAGCCCATTCTAGATAACGAATGGAATGTAGCCAAGGGGAGTATCTAAATTGAGAGACTTAGGGCAGAGCGAATTCATAAGTGTTGGAGCAGAGGATTTTGCAGTAGAGATGAAAGAGCTTCACGGCAAGATTAAGGAGCAGCTAAAAAATTTCGACCAAGAAGACAAGCGTAGAGAAGATCAACACAGAAGATAACTTCAGTTTGAAGTGGGAGATTTAGTCTTATCTCACCTAAGGAAAGAGAGATTCCCAAGGGGAACACATAATAAGTTGAAGATGAAGAAGATAGGGCCATGCAATATTTTGAGAAAATTTGAGGCCAATGCTTATGAAATAGAATTTCCAGATGGGGTACTTATGAGATAGAATTGCCAAATGATGTGGGCATCTCGCCCATATTCAACATAGAAGATATGTATCCTTACAGAGATGATGGCATAGAGGGGTCAAAGGATCAAAAGGAAATTCAATGGGTTAAACAATGATCTGTACCTAAAAAGACGCAAATAGAAAAAATAATTGACCCGAGAGTTAGGAACAAGACCCGAAGAAAAGAATATTTTGAGTATTTGATAAAGTTGAAGGGACACCCGATTGAGGATGCCAGTTGGGAAGGTGAAGAAGATATCCAATGACATGGACATACAGTGCAGGAGCTCATGAACAGGATTCCATGAATTTTTTAGCAAGGGGGTATGATGCAGGAGCATCGTAAGCGAGCCAATAAAGGAAGAGCAAAGGTGAAGGACAACTGGAATTGTAGCAATGCACGTTTTGAGAACATTTTGAATTTCAAAGGATAAAGCATTAATGAAATATCTTAAAGGATGTATTTGCATTTAAGTTTTGGAGATTGTAAACAGATCTTGAGCATTTCTCTCATCTGTCAGATATGGAGGCATTTAATTGTAATGAATGTAAAGTATGTAGCTTTTAAATTTTGATTAGATAGCTAGAGGTGCAAGAGGGGAAACTCTAGAAAGCTCCCTCGTAGGTATTGCATTAAAAAAAAATATATATATATTCTCAATTATAGGCAGTAGAGAAAGAGAATAAGAGAGTAGAAGAATAGAGATTGTAGAAATCCCATAAGTGGATAACTGCTTCTATTGAACTCATGTACAAATGCACTTGGATTAATATAAAGAGGCTTTGATCCAAACTCATGGTGTTTTTATGCATTTCATTTACATCTTTAAATGGTATGTTTAAATTTTCTTATGTTCTCTGTCATGCATGTGTTTCAAATGCTATTTGTGTGTATGATCTTGAGTTCATGTTGAATGTATGAAGACTGTGAGAGGATTAGTATAAGTTTTAGTTTCTTAACTTCCCGATAAATCCTACAAGGAGTGCAGTGAGAGTCTGCAAGGAGTACGTTCATGAAGTTCTGAGTTTTATCTAAGCAAATTTCAGGAGGGATACCATTGTTCTTATACCAACAGAAGTGAAAATATAGCGTCGAGCCATGCAAAGTGTGCACAGCCCAAAGAGGGTCTTGGACTTTACCAACAATAAGGAAGGTCGAAGAACTGTTGTTGTAGGGAAGTGCACAGAGTTGGAGGTGGTG